>PVIC010033846.1:0-20155 GCA_004025085.1 Thryonomys swinderianus | reverse complement strand
AAAAAAAAGTCACACAGAGGCTCTGGAGCCAGAGGTGCTAGTTCCTAACACTGCTCAACTTCACTACTCATTAGATCTTGGACAAATGAGTTGACTTGTGTGAGCCTCAGGTTCCTTCTCAACATGAGAAAGCGTAACACTTTGTAGAGACATGAGGAGGCATAAAGGAGGGGAAATGACCAAGCACCCAGATCTCATCTACTAGGTAGTGAAAGTTTTCCCCTCCCTCTCCTGATGAGTACCAAAAAGAGCAGAGCAGAAAGAGAGAAAGACTGAGGATGTTTTGTGTGGTGGAGAAGACACAAGATGGAAGCTGTCACCTGGGTTGGCAAGAATAGAATTATGGACAAAGGTTGGAATCAGCTCAGTAAGGATATATAAAGGTGGCACTTTTTAAGTGGGGCTTCACTGCCTGGAAGAGAGTGTTGAATCAGGAACTAAGTTATTTCTTATAGCTAAAACAGCCAAGTGAATTCAGAAGAGGGAGTGGCAAAGTCCAACCCCAAAGCCCATAGGACCAACATGGAAAGTTAGCTAACGCCTCCTGGACCCAATCCTCCCCAGAAAAGATGGAAGATAATATCAGCACAAAGGGAAAAAAAATCCATGGACCATAGGAAGACAGGCCTTATGAAAAGACATGAGAAAACTGGAGCTGCACCGGCCAAATCAAATGCAATAGAAGAGGCATCAAAATCTGACCAAGTGGGCTGGAGATGTAGCTCAGGGGCTTGCACCTGTCTGGCAAGTGCAAGGTCCTGAATTTAATCCTGGTACAAAAGAAAAAAAAAATCCAACCAGGTTAAGTTGGTCATTCTGGATGTGTCCTGTTCATATCCGGGGGACAACTTCTCAGCTGGAAGAGAGGAAGAGCCACTGCAGAAGCATAGCATAAAAGTCACCCTTGAGCATGCTAGCTCCAGATGCTGCCCATGGAGCCTTCAGTTAGTGCCCTGGCAGGCCTACGGGAGGTAGGCAGGAACTGGGCAGAAGGATCAGAGGATGAGTGAGATGCCAGACTGCATGCCCCCCAGCCAGACCCCGACAGGGACCATAAGAAAAGTCACACATTGGGGCCCGAGATTTAGCTCAGCGGTTCCAGCGCCTGCCTCACAAGCACAAGGCCCTGAGTTAGATCCCGGTAACCACATACTATGCTGGGCGTGGAGACTCACGCCCAACAACAATCAATTCCACATACCACAGTGCCTGGCGTGGTGGCTCAGGCCTGTCATCCCAGCACTTGGGAGGCAGAGGCAGGAGGATTGCTGAGTTCAAGGCTTGCCTGGGCTACATAGTGAGCTCAGGGCCAGCCTGGACTAGAAAGCAAGACCCTGTCAAAAAAAAAGAAAAGAAAAAAGTCACACATCTGGGGACTTTGACAGAGGTTTTTATTGCCACCTTACTCTGTCCTAGTACCTGCCTGTTATCAGAATTCAGCCTGGAAAAATGTAAGCCCTCTTACCTCATTCCTCATTTTCTCATTCCTCACTTCCTCACTTTCTTCCTGTCTCTGGGAAGTTGTCTTAATCTGTTTGTTGCTGCCGTAACAGAATGACTGAGTGGTATATAATGTACAGAAATCTGGAGCTCATCGATCTAGAAGCTGGAGAGCCTAGTATGAAGTCACCAGCCAGCTTAGTGATTCTGATTCCATAAGGACACATTAAGTGCTGCACCCTCACGCAGAAGAAGGAAAAGAAGCAAAAGGGGCCAAAGTAATCCTCTTACAACAGCATGAATCCCAGCCACAGATACACTGCCCTCATGGTATAATCACCTCTTAAAGGTACCCTTTAATACTGTTACCATGGCAATTAAGTTTCAGCGTAAAGACTGGGGCAAACATTCAAAATAATAACAGCACTCAGGAGCCTCTTTTATTTTTATTTTTTAAATTAAACAATTTCCTGTGTTACTGAGAAGTGATCCCAGGGGCTCACACGTAGACAAGTGCTGTACCACTAAGGTACACGTCTATTCCTTTTTCTTTTAAGATAGTGCAGGCTTAATTGTTCTACATTGCCTTGAATTTGAGATCCTCTTGCCACACCCTCCCATGTAGCTGGGATTACAGATGTGTACCTCTGCCCACCAGTTTCAATGATCTTTTTTTAAAAAACAGAGTAAAAGAGTCTTTTGTTGATTGTAAAAGTTATATGGGTAAAGACTGATCCCTGCTAAACTACTACAAGCTACTCTCATCTCCCCTACTCCCAACAAAGTCCACAATCCAGTCTTTCTGGTTTACTTTGAAGAGTTTCCCTTTACATCAATCTTATTCTCAGAGTGGGAACATGTTTTTCTTTCATATTTTGCCTCTTTAGACACTCTCAGTGTTATGGCTTGGGTCTAGATGTCTCTCTAAAGCTTCATGAGGTCATAGGTGGAGCTTTTTCAGAGGTGGTCAAATCACCTTCTAAAAGTCCTAAGTACATGAGGTCACTGGGGGAACACCTAAATGTAAACCATAATATTCTGGCTCCAGTCCCCAAAAGATTCATGTACATCTCTTTATGCAAAACACAGACTATCTCTAAGAGTTACCAAAGTCCTAACCATTTTATCGCTGCTGAAATGTCCCAGTCCAAATTGTCCTCTGAAACTCAAAGTAGACTCTTAATTGGGAGCCTCTGTGTAAATAAAAAGAAAGTTAAACACTGCTGACATACAGTGGCACAGGGTGACTATTCCTAGTCCAAAAGGGAGAAATAGAAAATAGAAAGAACCTGGACCAAAGCAATACTGAAACCCAGCATAAGAAACATTAAATTCTGCAGTTGTGTACCTAGTATCTGGGGTAAGCTGTGGTGAGATGTGACCTCCAAAGGGCTTGGCCAGGGACATCCTTACAACTTCACTGGTTGCAGCACTCATGGCCTCTCTTCAGGTGGCATCAATCACTTCCTTAGATGTTCCATATTCCTGGATTCTCCAACTTCCTGGGGTCTCCAGTGTACTTTCAGCTTCACTCTCACAGCTTTCCACATTCTCTCTTCAGTGGTACACTACCTGGCCTCTCTAGTCTTCTTCTGAAATCTGGTCAGAAACCTCCCTTATCCCACAACCTTTGCACTCTGTATGCCTGTTGAACCAAGACCACATGGATGATGTCAAGATCTATCACCAGTTCCAGCAGGAGCTGAGTTCCCAAAGATCATGGCTGCAGAGGCCTCTGAGTGCCTGAATGACTGAACTCTAGGTATCTACTGCCTATCTGGTCTTGAATGAGCTGGGCTTCTTGAGGCTCTCTTCTTAAAACAAAGTCTTTCAATTTTGTTCCTCTTAGCCTGTGACAGATAGGATCTTGCTGATTTCTCAGATGCCCTTAAGGTATATTTTCTATTATCCTGATGTAAAGTACTTGCCTTCTTAATGTTAATCTTTTCAAAAACTTACTTCTCCTTACTTAGCTTTACAGGCTCCAATTTTACAGGAGCTTTTTCTCGTAAAACTCAAGAGTTTTAAATGAGTTTTTTTTTTTTTTTTGCTCCCATTTCTTAGTGTAAATCTCACTAAAACTAGCAACCCCCAGCTTGAATGTTAAGCCACCTTGAAAATTTCTCTATCATGTTAATTAGTCTGCTGCCCTAATCTCAGTCTCTAGCAGTCAGGACACAAGCAAAATAAAGGCAAATTTTCTGCTGGAGTATAACAAACATGGCCTGAGGTCCAACCGTTAGTGGAGTCTTTGTTTCTAACTGAAACCTCCTGAGCCTGGGCTTTACTGTCTGCCTTTTTATCAGCATTTTGTTCTTCTGAGCTTTAACCAGAATCTCCCACCAAACTCAACTCATAGCATTCTATGGAAACCTTTCCAGACAGCATCTCCAAATGTTTCCCATTTCCTCCCATTAATTAGTTCCAAAGGCTTCTTCTACACAGCATGCCTAAGTAACATCACAGCAATGACCTTATTTCTCTGGTACCAAAATATCTTAGTCATTTTCTCATTGCTGAGACAAAATATCCAACACCCACCAGAGGAGAAGTTTATTCTGGCTCACAGTTTAGAAATTTCAGTTTATAGCTGGGGTTGTATCTCAGTGGCACAGCTCCTGCCTGAGAAGTACAAGGTCCTGAGTTCAATTCCCAGTACTTGGGGAAAAAAGAAAGAAGAACAATGAATTTCAACGTATGTTTGGCTGGCTTACAAAGAGAGACATATGGAAGAAGAGCATGATAGAGAAAATGCTACTTGGCAGTCATAGCAGCCAAGAATCAGAAAGAGGTGGGGGAGCCAGGAAGGAAGATATATCCTTCCAGGTCATACCCCCCAGGGACCTGTCTCTTCTGACCAGACGCCCTCTCCTAACAGCAAGTCAATTATATTGCCACATAATGTAATCACCTTCCAAGTTCCCTACCTAAGAGTGCATGAGGCCTCTGGAACACACACACACACACACACACATGCGCGTGCACACACACACACACACGTACTCTGGCAGTAAAGAGAGGCTGACTGGTACATAAGTGAACACTATCACAATACTGGGGCACTGTGAGTAACGGGATGATGTCAGTTTCAATTTCTGATGTCACTGTCTTTTTCTTTTTTTAATTTTTACTTTATTATCACATGTTCTGGGTACATAATGATTAATACATTCACTTTGGGGAATTGGCATGTGTACATAACATATTTTAATTCTTTTACTTCTCCTTCCTCTTCTTATCCTCTATCTGTTTGGCCCCCTTCCCGTTTTAAAAAAGATTTATCATCCTGTTTCCTATTACCTCTTATTCATTTTGCTTTATATTACTTATACTTTGAATTTCTCGTATAAAAGAAGTAATGAGATATTAAGCTCATATGTCTGACTTATTTCACCTAACATTATTTTCTCATGTTCATCAATTTTCCTACAAATGATTCATACTTCTTTATGACAGAGTAGTACTTCATTATGTATAAATGACACATTTTTCTTCTACAAATGATTCATACTTCTTTATGACAGAGTAGTACTTCATTATGTATAAATGCCACATTTTTCTTCATCCATTAGTCTGTTGGACATGTAGACTGCTTCCAGATTTAGCTGCTAGGGGTTGTGTGGCTATAAATATTATAATAATTGCAACATGATATCTTTAGCTCTCCGGGAAGATACTTAGAAGGAGAATAGCTGGGCCAAATGGAATTTCTATTTTTAGGTTTTTGAGGAAACTCCACATGATTCCGAGCCGCAGTGGTTGTCCTAGTTTACACTCCCACCAACAATGCAGAAGTGATCATCTCTCCCTGCAGGCCTACCAGCATGTGTCATTATTTGATTTCTTGATAATAACCACTGCTTCTGGAGTAAGAGGGAAAGTTCAGAAGCCTTCCTGGACTCTCTGAAGGTCGGTCATGTGACATCTCCCCATTCCAATCCATCTATCCCTCTCCCACCTCCCAGCCCGGGTTGGCCAGATTTGTGCAACATCTCAGGAGGCCCTGGGACGCAGGAGGAGGTTTAATGTCCTACCTACCTCATCCTCCTACCTAGGCTGTTCTCTGCAGGACCGTACTGCTATTGGGGTGGCAAGATCCTCCTCCAGAGCATTTGCTCTGGGAGACCTTTGGTGAAGATCTTGCTCTTGGATCCCAGAGACTTCAGCACATGGAGTGTATTTATGTATCTAAGTGGTGAAGGTGGCTGGGAGCAGAGACCTTCAGAAAGTCTGGAGCAGATGGCTGGTCTCTGGTCTTCCTGCTCCCAGAGGAGGCAAAATGGCAGTTTCCTGAGTCTTCATATTCTCTTCCTGGTTCCTGGCCAAGGCAAGCTCTGGATGCCATTTACAGACTGTAATTCCTCCTGGACTGTGAGCAAAGGAAGCCCGTGGAGGCCAAGATGGAGTGGATGGATCCCCAGCGCGTACTCCATCACCTTCTGGAGTGCCGGGTCCCTCCCTGCTCAGCGCTCCTCCGAAGTCTGTTCAGCCATCTCCCTTCCTGTTCCCACACTGTGTCTTCCTGACACGCAGTAGACATGGCCGCTCTGTCATCCTCACGAAAGCGTCCAGCTCCTCTCCTGACACCACAGTGTTCACACTGTTGGAACCTGACTTTCTCTGAGGACCTCCAGGTGGCATATGAAATGCAGGCTTCTACTTTTAAGCAGCACAACCTTCCACTCCATGGGGGTGGTTTACACTGTATGACTTGGGGAAATCTACTTTGTTTTCATGACTCAGTGTTTGCATATGTAAAGTGAGTGTATAAAGAGACTCCAGCTCCTAGGATTGACATGAAGACTGCATACAGTAATGCACAACCCAGCACTTCCTATAAGAGCTTCATACGTGTCAGCTTCCATTATTCCACATGCATGTTTAGCAACACTGTTGAGTGAAGTCATATAATGCCTTATCTTTTGTAATTTATTTCCTACTGATTTGCTGTAAACATTTCCCTATTGCATTAAATATTCTTCAAAGTATTTTTAATGGCTCTAGTATTTTGTCTCAGGAGTTATGGTAATTTATCTAATCACTCTCCAAGGGATTACTTCTCTAAACTATTTCTTTTAACCCGGGCTCCCAGGTCAGAGCCACAAGGGCAGAGAGGTGGGGTGAGGGCTCTTCAGAGCTACTGACTCTCCCTGCCCCACCCCAGTCAGGCATCTACTGCCCTCTGCCCCTGCCTGCCTCCCTCAGTTCCTCAGCTGGAACCAATTGCCCTTCCTTCCAGCCCTTCCCCCTGCCCACAACATCAATCAACCAACAGCCACCACTATGTGCCCAGCCCAGTGCCAGCGACACAAGGGGCACCTGAATGGAGAAAGGTTGTCCTCCCTTCAAAGCCCCCCATTCTTGTTCTGAAGAATCGGACTATGTGCGTATCAGACAGGCAGAGAATCCAGAAGGCAGTGCCCAGCGAGAGGAGGTTGGTGGGAACTGGATTCTACCGGAAGCCGGGGGAAGAGAGCAAGGAGCAAGGCGAAAGGGGGCCAGCTGGAGGGGGAGGGCGGACTGGAGGGCACAGCTAGGCAGGAGCGCAGCTGTGAGCCCTCCTGGGGTCACGGTCCTGCAGGGGCCTGAGCCAGCGAGCACGCTGGACTGGGGTGGGGGTGCAGTTCAGGACTCACGCCCCCGGTGGCTAGGGCAATCATTTCGAAATGAAGGTAATGATCCAATTAGTGGTTATCCATCAAGTTCAGTTATCTTTCCTTGGGCTGGCAAGCGGAGAAGCTGAGTAAACACGTGCTTTGGACTGTGACATAAAACCAGACTCCCTCGTGCTGGAAAATGAGTTCAAGATGTAAGCTGAGCCACCTGGGGGCGGGGGGTGGGGGCTGCAGGTTAGTGTCCATGGCTTGGGCATCCAAGGGGCAGGGTCTCTGCACTGGCAGCTTCCTGCCCACCGCTGTGCACACAAGGAGAGCCCAGCGGGACCTGGGTCACACTCCTGGGCTCCCGTCACTGCAGCCTGTGCCCCACTCGGACGTCCCAGGCGCCTGAGCCAGCCCCCAGCTCAGCCCTCCTCCTTACGTTCACCTTCCACACAGCATATTTCCTCACCAGCGTGTCCACCCTCAGCCTCCTTACTTAGACTTCAGTTTCCGAAGACAAGGGCTTTCTGTGTCTTCCCAAAGAAGGGCAGAGTTCAAGGAACATCGGGGCATCGTCTAATCTAAATGTTCGCTTTAAAATGAGGTGAAGCAGACAATTGGCAAATTAAATGAGTAAAATGTATGGTATGTCACATGAGAAATGCTGGAAGAAACAGAGTGTTGGGGGGGGCTGTGTATGCGGGTGAGCGTGTGCACACACATTTGTGGTACTAAGGATTGGACTCACGGCCTTTGCACTGAGCTACATCCTCAGTCCCTGTTCCTTTGAGACAGGGTCTTGTTAAGTTTCCAGGCTGGGCTCAAACTTGTGCTTTTTCAGCCTCGGCCTCCTGGAGTTTGGGGATTATAGACATGTGTCACCGTATCCAGCTAGGGGAAACTTCGGAAAACAGGGGTTGGCAAGGCTTTCTAGGAAGACGACACTGAAGCAACACTCGGAAGAGATGGAAAGTGAGGCAGAGAACTGCAGGTACAAAGGAGGAGGGTGGCCGGAATGGCCAGGAGGCTGGAGTGGCCCGAGTAGAGGTCAAGGAGGTGGTGCGGGGAAAGGTCACCGAGGGCACAAAGCTTTGGGTCTGCTGAAAGGACTGTGTCTTCTGCTCTGATTGAAACGAGGTCATTCCGAGTTTGCAAACTGAGAACGACTTGATCTAACGTAGGTTTCTAAGCGCCAGCCGGTTCCTCCCACAGGATACGACCGCACCCACCCACGTGACACAAAGATGCAAAGTGAACACTTGGAGGGAAACTTCAGAATGACTGGCCTGCAGGCAGCGCTACTGGACCCAGTGGACCAGGCGACGCGGGCCTGGGCGCAGGAGTCCCAGGAAGCTCCTGGGTGGATGGAGAGGGGAGCAGAAGTGACCTAAGGTCCACCACATTCCCAAGCCGAGACGGACTAGGGGTGGAAGCCCTTTAAGTCACCTGAAATCTACCTGGAAAAGAGTGTCCATAGATGCTCTCAAAGGATGGCTGTGCGGGGAACACTTGGGAAATGGGGATTCTCTTACTCAGGGTGCCTCAACCTCTTTTACTAAAACAGCAGCCCATTTATCCTTCCTTTCCCCAGCCAGAGGTACCAGCCATCACTTCAAATGGCCATTTCAAGCCTGCAGCCAATCATGGGCCTTCCCCTCTCTCCACCCCCTCATGCCAGCTCTGAAACTGTGTTAGCATCACGCTTGAAGCTGGCTTCCCATTTCTCTATCCACTGGTTGTGGTGCCCCCCCCATTCATGCACACACTCAGGCGACTGGAAGAAGACATAAAAGAGTTGTCCTACTCCGTCATTTGCCCCCCAGGAGTTATACTGCCATTCATAGCCCCCAACCCTCAAGCACAAGCTTCATAGCTGCCTCAGGAAGTAGTCTGCAGGACACACCCGCTGTCTCCTTCTGCCTTGCCTCAGCCTCGCCTGACCATCCCAACCCACGCTGCTCCTCTGGATTGATAAACGTCACAGGGGCTACTAAGAGAGAGACCTCCTCAGCTCCTGGTCTGGACAAATCAAAAGATGACATGACCAAGGCTAGGACGACCCTGGTTCCACCAGGTTACCACCAAACTGTTGACACCATGTTCTCTGCTCTGGGACCCGATGCTCCCCAGTGGGACAACTCCACCCCCACCTGGCATGGGTGTGAGACACTGAGGCAAAGGGCTCCCCACCTAAAAGGTTTCCTAGTGGATTCGCTGCCCTTTCTTCTTGGCCAGGGCAGCACAAAATGGCTGTAGGTGGCTCTGCTCTGAGACCCACAGGACTCCTTCCAAATGGGCCAGTTTCCCTATGGGCTCTTCTCATGGTCCTCTGTCCATCTACCTGCTAATTGCCGTATGTTTTACACAGCCATCTAAGAGGCCCCTTCTGTCGCCTCCCTTCCTGCCCACTATGGGCTTCAACGGTGTGTGTCTCACTTTTGCCCCTGATAAGCTGTAGCTCTGAGCAAGTGACTTAACCCCTCTGGACCTCAGCTTCTCTGTCTGTAAGGCAGAAAACACAAGATCGAGTATTAGTCATCCGTGAAGAAGGATAAAATTGCATCATTTGTGGAAAAATACATGAAACTTGAGATCATTATATTAAGTGACATAGGCCAGGCTCAGAAAGATAAGCACAACATGTTTCCTCTCAAGTGGGGAGTCTAGAAAGAAGAGTATGCCGGGGGTAGAAGGGGGAGTAGTAGACACGAGGCAGAGAGTCGGAGTTGGGGAGGATAAGGAAGGGAGGAGGTAAATAAAAGGGAGGGTAGACAAAGTTAGAGTATGTTATATACATGTACGAAAAGGCACAATATAACCCAATAGTCGGTGTAATTAATACACACTAAAAATATTTTTTAAAAGGTGGAAAATATAACAAGCACTTTTAAGTATTATTGTTGTCAGGATTCGTAAAAGTGAGGGCAAACTCAATACCTGGCACAGAGCAGGTCCTCTGTTAAATGGTGGTGTTAGTGTTATTTCAGTAATCATGTATCAGCAGCCACCTTTTGTGTCTTCTCATCCCTTCATCTGAAAACTCTTTTATCAATGAGAATTAACTTGTGTCATATAGTGGTACAAATTCCCCAACGTTGTGTGTGATTGTGAGCTGTATATAAAATGTATCAAGAGGGCCGGAGGGTTAGCTCAGTGGTTCCGGCGCCTGCCTCGCAAGGGCAAGGCCCTGAGTTCGATCCCCGGAAACCACATATAATGCTGGGCATGGAGACACGCCCACCAGCAATCAACACCGCATACCACAATGCCGGACGTGGTGGCTCACGCCTGTAATCCCAGCACTCTGGAGGCAGAGACAGGAGGATTGCTGAGTTCGCGGGGCTTGCCTGGGCACCATAGTGAGCTCAGGGCCAGCCTGAACTACAAAGCAAGACCCTGTGTCAAAAAGCAAAAAAAAGTATCAAGAAAGAATTCAATTTTAAAAAACCCTCTTTTATCTATACCATTTTGTATTTTTCTTACAGAACTTCCCTCGGGGTAATTGTCATTGTGGAGCTAAGGAAACAGGGCAAGTAGCAAAACAGATTTTTAAAGTGGGAAACATGAAGGCCATTAAACAACACTTTTAACAGCTGAATGAGTAAATCTTACAGCAAATGTGCTTCATCTCATATGGGAACACAATTCGGGATGGGACTACTTGAGACACAGAGAACTAGAACTAGTGAATTGTATCTGCTGTGTTGGAGACACTATGATAAAGTGAACTACAGATCTACAGGGTGTGCTTAACTGGACATAACTCATTTTGGTCAAAATTTCTCATTTCATAGGTGAAGAAATTATAGTGTATACTAAGATGTGTAAGTGTGGAATCTTTATTCACTGATTCAGTTTTCATTCCAAATAGAAACATAGGAATTAGGATGCAGTATACTGTGTAATTCTCAAGTGCACAATACCTGTCTACAAGCCCAAACCATTCTAGAACCTTGAGTCCTAAAAAGTACATATCCCAAAATACAATAGATGTTTACTTGCACTAAAGAGAGACAAGGTATAAAACCATGAAATACACAAAGCATCTACGGTACCACTACAGAAGAGGGGTAACAGGAGAGGTTACAAGAGAGAGGGACCCCAAACCCAGAAAGAATAGGAAACCCTAGCATTATAGCCTGGAGAAGTCTATGGTCTGAATGTTTCAGCAAGAGAAGACATTCAAGGATGACTGTCTATCAAAGGGTAGGGGACACAAGACACCTGTAAGGAACTTTATTCCTTTGGCATTTGGTTTCTGTGGGAGTTCAAAAGTGACTAGAAGAGAGACTCCGCTATGTGGAGTTCATGCCCATCTGCTTCCCTAGATAGGAGCTTCTGTCTATGCAACATTCAGAGGCTCCTAAGACCACCTATACCTTCAGGATAGATAACATGGTTACCATTTGACCTGTAACTACTGAGGTTTAATTATGTGGGCTGCACAGGGCAACACACATAGTGACAAAGCCTAGACTTATACCCAAGGCTCCTGTCTCCAACTTCTTACCCAAGGACATATCATTTGATTTTCTGCGTCCTTCCAGACATAGTCTGGAGTACTTTAAACAAAGTCCTGCTTCAACTCTGATTGTAGAGTAGTCGCCCTCTTGAAGTCTGACCCTCTTTGATCTTGCTGGGGGCTTCTTTCTGAGAGTTACTTGGGCCAGCTTTCTGAGATATATTCCCCTGGTGCGACTGCTTTTCATTATCACATGGAAGAGGTCCCTGCTCCCTGAAAAGAGACATCTTGAGGAATACAGAAAGCCTGTCTTCGACAGGCCTGCCACGCCCTCCTAGTCTGGCTGTCCATGGGGAGGGGGCCCTGAGGGCTTCTAGCTGGCCAGCTCTCACTTGTTGAGTTTCTGTTGGTATGCATCCTCTGTGGAATCCAACCATACGAAATTGCTTCAAGCAGCCTATAAAATAGTGCCAACTGCAATCCCAACCGTAAATAAATTAGTGTTCTAATTCCATCAAGGCGTGTGGGTGACATCACACACTGTGAGAGCTGAACTTGGAAGGACTGTTCACAGCCCCACAAATCTGAGATGGAATTACCATCTTAATTTATTTATATCTCTGGGTGGCTGGATGGCTGTGACATGATTTCTAAAAAGTCTGCTCCGTCCAGATTATGACCTCATGCTCTGCACTCTTCCTCTCTCTCCTCAGACTCCCCCCCCTTCATCCCCTCCCCTCCCCTCCCCTCCCCCTTCCCCTATTGGGCCTGCACTTCTCTTATTGTGTCTTATCTTCTCTGAGATCTTCTCTGGAGTCCTGGCGAAGAATGGCAGGAGAGAAACTCCTAAACTGAGGAAAGAGGGAACATTCCAGGCAGAGGACAGACCTGGGGGAGGCACGAGAAGAAGGAGCCTCTTCTACTGCACCATAATTTGTTGTGCTGGCCCTGGGGCCAACCATTCCGTGCCTCTCTGGGGACAGATAGTCTTTCTTTGCTTAAAATTTCAATTTAATTATATCCGCTAGGTGTGTTCATGTCAACCATGTCCTAGACAATGTGGGCCAGTCAGAATCATATGGAACCGAGGAATTTTATAGGCAGACAGGCCTTCAGTGATCTTGAGTTAGTTTAACTACTCATTTTGCAAATGAGAGTCCTGAGGCTCAGAGAAGTGATGCTTAATTAATGGCAGAATCAAGTTCAGTCAGCAGAAAAAGTGGGAAATGTGAATAATGTCTACCAGGACCTTGAGCTTAAGAAAAATAAAAGGAGTTGTCAGCTAATAAGACGACAACTCTGTGTTAAGTTACAACAACTGAGCTCATGGAAGGAAGTCATGCTGGCTGACACATTTGGGGCAGGCCTCAAACAAGGAGCAGCTGTTGAGTTAGATCCTGGGGGTGCATAGGTGCTTGCTTCCCAGGAACAAGAAGGGAGGGCGGCACAACAGAGAAACAGCCCAAACAAAGGCTCCAATGCCTGATTATAGAAGCTCGGTAGAGAGCAGGGACATAGCTCAGTGGCGCTGCACATGCCTCACAAGCATAAGGCCCTGAGTTTGATCCCCAGTACCAAAAAACAAAACAAAACCAAAAAGGTCAGTAGACTCCAGTGGAAGAGAGGGTGAAGTGTTTTGCGTCCCCTACTCTTTAATAGACAGTCATTACAGATGCTGAGTCTTCTGTTGCTGAAACAGTCAGACCTTAGACTTCTCCAGGCTACTATGCTGGGGTTTTCTAGTCTTTATGGAGTTGGGGTCCCTCTTTCTTGGAACCTCTCCTAAGTGTGAATATCTGATGGGTTTAGAGGATTCTAGGTTTTTTGCTAAGAACATACGTTCATGAATAAAAAGCGACAGATATAAGGAGTGATAAAAATTCTGTGAATGTTTAAATTTTTAAAATTCATTACAGTAAAAGATGCATTGCCATGAATCTCCCTTAGAAATGTCACCCTTACTTTGAAGACACTTACCCTGTCATTCTTGCCACTTTCGGAAACAGTTCTGGAAGTCTTCTTTTGCGACTGTCTTCAAGAGGGATGATCAAAAATACAGTGAATGGTGCTGCCACGTCCTATCAGTGGAAAGGAAGACTCCTGAAACCTTCCAGGGTAATATAGCCCACCTTGTTCACTGGATCTGGCACCCTGCAACTTTCTGGCTCTTCCCCAAAGTCAAAACAACCATGAAAAAGTAACATTCTGAACTGATTCAGGACGTGAAGTCAACTACAACACTGCAACTCAAGACTCTCAGGGAAGATGACTTCCATGCTGCCTCAGCAGGCAGCAATAAGAATGGCAAGAGGAAGGGGATCCGCGTGAAAGAGAGGGGGAGTATTTTGCAAGGGATTCATGGCCATGCTTCTTTAATGGTAGCACATTTTTAAAACCTTAAACACATACCATTTTTCAATCACACTCCATTCAAGAAGGGTTTTGTCTGTGGCTGTACACACTGGGGTGTGGTGGGCCCAAGACTGCTTCCTTATCTGATTCACTGAATCAGAACCTGCCTCTGGACTAAACTCCCAAGTGGTCTACAGGCACATTGACAGTCGAGATTTCAAGAAACCTGGCCTAATGAGAATGACTATTACTGATTACTCCAGGTTGTTCCCAGGGGCCATTAATTTTTTTTTAATTTTTTGAGACAGGGTCTCACTTTGTAGTTCAGGCTGACCCTGAGCTCACTCTATAGCCCAGGCAAGCCTCCAACTCAGCAATCCTCCAGCCTCTGCCTCCTGAGTGCTGGGATGACAAGCATGAGCCACCATGCCTGGCTCTATGGTATGTTGTATTGATTGCTGGTGGGTATGAGTCACCACGCCTGGCATTGTTGTATGTGGTTACCAGGACTGAACCAGGGACCTTGTGCTTGCTAGGCAGGTGCCTGAATCACTGAGCTAAATCTCTGGCCACACTGTTAATTTTTTTTATCCTGACCAGGAATGACTTCTTAGTAACCATTATTATAACCAGAAATTCTTACAAAATGAGATAAAAACTGAAAGAACTATTTTCCAATAGAATGAAATGCTTAGGGATATTAAATTTGATAACAAAGATCACAAGATTCAACTTGATATTGGTCTTCATCTTGCCATCCTCTTGTTGAAGTTTGGAGCAGTTGACTATGCATTTCCTGAGCCCTTGAAAATCTCCTGGGTGTTTAATAGGTAAAATAGCCCGTGGGAAGTCTAAAGGAGTTAAGGCCAACTTCGTAGGGAGGTGGTAAACCGAGTCCGGGCCCCATTCAACACGCCGACCACATGCCATGGAACATCTAGAAAGCCCTTGGCTGGGTTCGAGTCACCTGGGTTGGACACACGTCCTCTTCCCCAGCCATCTCATAAGCCTTCTAGATTCTGGTGGCCCCCAAAGCCAGGTGGCAAGCAGAGCCAGTAAGGACTGAGTTTCCACCAGCTCACCAAGGAGAGCTTAGAGTTTGAATTGATTTAAAGAAAACACATAACATGATTTATGTGTGTGTGCACGCCTGAGTTTGCAGACCAAGATGTTAAAAAAAAAAAATTCTCCCCACAAGACCCCTAAAGGGAGAGGAGACCGCGCACATGTGCAGGGGCTGGAGGTGAACCGCGGCAAGCGGCAGACAGTCAAGAGAGCCTTTCAGCTCTTCAGCCCCACACCCAGCCTGGGGCCACGAACAGTCCCACCTGCTGCCAGACCACAAAATATGTGGCCAGTCTGGGTTATCGCTTCCTCCCTCTCCCTGTGGCCACCTGGAGGTGTCTGGGCCAGACTTTCAAAGGCAGGAACTCCGCCTGGGTCTCCTGTGCTGTAGCTGACATTGCTTTGAGCTTCTGCAGGGGGTCGATGTCTGTTTCTAGAGGCCATCCATGCTAGAGGCGGCCTGTGAGTCCCTCAGGCATGTTCCAGGCATGACTTTTAAGGTTCTGGGTCCCTGCAATGACCCCTCCACTCTTCTTCCTGGAAAAGGAACTTTCCAGGGAAGAAATCTCCCACAGCAGTAGAAACCTTGCTAGGAATTTCTTGTTCTGTTTACCTTTTACGAAATTATGACTTAATTTACATACCATAAAATCCATCCTTTTAAAGTGTCCTGTTTGATAGCTTTTCATATAGTTACAGGGTTGCACCTCCATCACCACAATCTAATTCCAGCCTGTTCTATCACCCCAGAAAGAAACCTCGGACCCCTGACCAGTCACTCTGTATCCCCTCTTTTCCCAACCCCCTTCAACCACAAATGTCTTTTCTGTCTTTGTGGATTTGCCTGTTCTGGGCATTTTATGTAAAAGGAATCGTACAATATGTGGTCCTTTGTGGCTGGCTGCTCTTCTCTTTCATCTTGCCGAAAGCAGACTCGTCTCCCTAATTGTTTATGAAAGTCACAGACATTGCTGGTCTGAGAAAGTTGGGAACGGTCCCAGAAGAAACTCTCCTCTGAGGCAGGCCACCGGCTCTTCTCCTGAGTGTTCCTGGGGAAGCTGCTCTGGAGCCCATGTCCTTGTCCGGGCTCCACTTTCGGAAGCAACTGTGTCAACAGGAGTAACTTCTCTTGCAAGTTGTGGTCAAGCCCTACACTGTGGTGCAGACCTAGAGCTGGTCAGGGCCACAGAATTCACCTTTGTTGATATCACATCCATTTGGCCACAGCTCTTCCATCTGCAATGCCACACAGTCCTTCACAGTCTGTAAAACACCTCTTCAACTGACCTATGCACTTGTGGAAAGAAAGGGCAAAAGACTCGCCTAAGGCCACACGGGGGGAACGTGGTAAATGCAGGGTTCAACTTCAAGGTTTCTGCCCCACTGTACTCCCCGTAGACCCCATTTCCTGAGTGACCTCAGGCTTTGCTTGTGGCAGCAGCCCTGCCAGTCCACCCCCTGATACTTCTCCCTCCTGAAAATAGTCCTGGGGAAACAAGGTCAGCTGTGAGCTGACAGGCAGATTTTCCTCCTCCTCCTCCTTCTCCCTCTGAGTTTCACACTCTAGGATTGCCACATTGGTTCTTCTGACATTTGCAATTACTTGTTACCCACTTTTCTGCCTCTATGATTGCTATGGACTGAATGTTAGTCCCCCTGCTCCCCAAACTCCGGTGTGAAAGCCTAACTCCCAGTGTGATGGTATTTGGAGATGTAGATTTATTGGTTCATGAGGGTGAGGCTCTCATAATGCAATTAGCTGCCTCATAAGAAGAGAAAAGGAGAGATCTCTCCCTGGAGGAGGATCATGAGGGCACATAGCAAGAAGTCAGCCAATAGAGGCCTCGCTGAGAACCAAATCACCTTGATCTTAGACCCCAGGCTCTCCTGTAGAACAGTAAGAAAGAAATCTCTGTTATCTATGTCTATGCTCTTGTCTTGTGACAGTGGGACTGAACCCAAGGGCACTCTACCATTGAGCTACATCCTCAGCCCTTGTGTTTTAATTTTTAAATTTTAAAACAGGGTCTCATTACATTGCCCAGGCTGGTGTAGAATTTGCTATTCTTTTGCTTCAGTGTCCTGAATAAATGGGGCTATAGATGTGTGCTTCCTTCACAACCACCTGTATGATACTGTATTATAGTGGTCCTAGAAGACCAAGGGAATTGTGTTAAGAAAATTATTGCACCACTATCTCTAAATAATTCTTCTTCCTCTTCTTCTTCTTCTTCTTCTTCTTCTTCTTCTTCTTCTTCTTCTTCTTCTTCTTCTTCTTCTTCTTCTTCTTCTTCTTCTTCTTCTTCTTCTTCTTCTCCTTCTCCTTCTCCTTCTCCTTCTCCTTCTCCTTCTCCTTCTTCTTCTTTCTTCTTTTTGTAAGCTAGATTGATATTGGTACCTACCTTTTAAGGTTGCTAAAAACAACTAAAATGTACAAAGAGTTAAGATCAGTACCTGAACCATAGTAAGCACCCAATAAGTGTTAGTTTTGTAGAAAATTATGTGTGTGTGTATATATAAAATTATCATAGCATTCAATAAAAAGAACCCAGTTTGCGTGTGCCAAATTATCATAGCATTCGATAAAAAAACCCAGTTTGCGTGTGCCATTCCTCATTTTTAAAAAAAGAATGTTCACAGATTTTGGAAGAACAAATGAAAGAAGTAATCAAGCAAAAGAAAGAGAGATAAAGGAAAGGAGGAAGGAAGGAAGGGATAGAGGGAGAGAGAAAGAAGAGTGGAGGGAAGGAAAGAAAGAATGATTTTACAGTTGTTTCTAAATACAGAATAAAGATCGATCTATAGACAAGATTTTTTTTTGCTTAAAATATCTCTATAAAACACTAAGCGAAAATTCCAGAAGTCTAAAAAATAAGTTCATTGACAGTTAATGAAGTGCACTTGACATTGTGAATGTAAAGGCTTGGATGGCATCCTCCCTGACGTACTAGTTTTGGAGAACCAGTAGTCAACCTTTTAAAGTTCACTCTCACATCTTATTCTTGATCCCATTCATTAGCATTTTGTCAGCTTCCCATTGCAGCATCCCGAGGCGCTGACTTCTTTCACCCTCTGAACTGGCTGGGTGTCAAGATCTTGGCGTGGTTCTCGTCTTTTTCTCTCCCTGTCATCTTTCTAGTGAAGACTAATATTTCCACTTGCACAGTTCCAGCATATTCTCACGTTAGTATTAGTACTGCTTTGCCCACTGATCTCCTTCCAGTTTTTCCAGCCTCCTGTAACTCATGTCAAAAAATGCTCCCAGTAGCTAGTGAGTGTCTGACGGGGGCTAGAGAAGTCATGCCAGAGAAATGAGCTTCCAGACAATTAGGAAGTCCACTCTTCTGATCATTCCTTCATTTACTTGAGTTCCTGTTGCAAAAACAGCAGCAAGAGACAGCACTGCATAGTATCCTTAAAAGGCACAGACAGCCTTAGAAGCCCTGCCACACCCGCCGTGCTGCTCTGACCAAAGACACTGGTGTTGTGCATAGGCCTTAAGTAGCCGCCACCTTTTGGGCCGAATGACCAACCTTCCCCCCTCTGTAGCCCCAGAAGACTGGTTGAAGCTAGCACAGACACCAGGGTTACAAGAAGCCAATCCACAAGATGTGCTGTGCCCAGCGCATTCTCTTTCTAAGGAATTTGGAACAAAGATATCCCAAGAGAAGAATGTAATCAGCACTACGGCTAAGACAGAAGGGTTTCGATATAAAAAATGAAATGAGAGAAACCATGACGACCTAGTGCAAGCCAAAATTACATGGGAACAAATATCAGATGTACACAGAAGCCGGAATTACCGGGAGAGTGGAAAAGACACAGAAACACAATGACATAAAGAGACCAGGCCCACGGGAGAGAACGGCACGCCAGCCCCCTTGGTTCCAGAACAAATTCTGGTCCAGGCCATGAACATCCTTACTTTGAAGCCTTCTTTTCTCCTAAAAGAATCCCAGTGAATCATTGTTTCTTATAGGCACCAGCACCGAAGTGCCACCTCCTTGTTCCTCAGGCCTCTCCTAAGAAGCGGGTGAGGACACGGGCTCCCTCCAGACCGGAGGCAGCAGGGGTAAAGCCAGACTTGTCTCAGTTCAACGCACCGCACGTGGAGTCCGAGGTCCAAGTTAACCCAAGGAGTCTAAATGGAGTAGCTACCACTGTGCGGCCCTGTGCAAATGGCCAAAGGCCTCTGAGAAGCCCTTGGCCTCAAGGAACGTGTGACCTGAATAGGGTGAAGGGCCGTAAGAGTCACACAGACCTAGGTCAGTGCAAAGCTGAATGTGTGTGTGTGTGTGTGTGTGTGTGTGTGTGTGTGTGTGTGTGTGTGTGTGAAGAAAGAGCAGTGCAACGAGTGCCTGCTCCGGAGCTTCAGGGAAGGGAGACCTGCATTGTTCCGGTTGGGATCTCAAAGGTTCACGCACTGAAGGGTGGGTCTCTAACGCAGCGGTGTTCAGTTCCCGGGGGGTCTACCCTCTTCGGGGGATTAATCCATTGATGAGTTCATAATTGCACGGACGAGTGGGAGGTCCTATAGGAGGTGCAACCTAGCTGGAAGTGGGTCACTGGGGTCGCGCCATGGAAGGGTATGTCATGTGTCTACCCCTGTTGTCCCTGACCCTTTTCTTGGCCGCCGTAAGATGAGCAGCTTTGCTCTCCCACAGCCTCCTCTGACAATGTTTCTGGCTCATCACAAGCCCAGCAACAATGCAGTCAGCTGAGTATCCACTAAAACTTCTGCAACTGTGCCCAAAATAAATCTTTGCTCCTTTAAGTGGATTTTCTTAGATATTTTGTCACAGCAACAAAAAGGTAACTAACCCACAAATGTTAACACCTAATTGCCAGTGTGGTAGCATTAAGAAGTGGAATCTTTAGAGGGTGATGAAGCCACAAGGTTAGAGCTCTTGTGAGTGAGATCAGTGTCCTCATAAAGAGTATAGAAAGGAGTTGGTTTTCTCTTACACTGTGAGAAAACAGCCACAAAGTGCCACCTAGTAGCACAGAGTAAGGCCTCACAGGCTGTGAACCTGGTGGCACCTTGATCTGAGACTTCTCAGCCTCAAGGATATGAGAAATAAATTTCTCTCATTCATAAAAGACTCAGTCTAAGGTATTTTGTTATAACAGCCCAAAGGCCTAAGACAGGAAAGTTACTATTGCATTAGTATGTGGAGTTCAGGAAAGATTGTTCAACTTTGTTTGGTATACAAATAAAATTAAAAAATATAGAGCT
>PVIC010033845.1:0-19903 GCA_004025085.1 Thryonomys swinderianus | reverse complement strand
TTTTTTTTTTTTGAGACAGGGTCTCACTTTATAGTTCAAGCTGGCCCTCAGCTCACTATGTAGCCCAGGCAAGCCTGGAACTCAGCAATCCTCCTGCCTCTGCCTCTCGAGTGCTGGGCCAATTAATTTTTGAATCACTCTAATTATGGCAAAGTGTTTCCTTGTGTTCTTTTTGTAGGGTTGATTGCTTTTTCATTGTTTTATTTTTAATTTATCTAGTTTTGCATTTTAAGTTTTTTTTTTACACAATATATAGCTGTGCCTTTTTTCCTTTTTTTCCCACACATACTGAAAATTTTGCTCTTTAGTTGAAGTATTTGGACATTTGATTTCTATCCGGTTGGGCTTAAATTTACAGTTATATGGTGGTTTTCTGTGTCCCATTTAATCATTGTTTATTTTTCTAACTTTTCTGTCTTTTAAAATCAATTGAATGTGTTTAGTATTTTACTTTATTATCACTGTTAGCTCGTTCATGATAACTCTACTACCATCTCATAATTCTTTTCCAGAGTACTCTCAAAATTTCTAAATATTTTTTATATCATTATATTTTTATTTCACAGATGCGTTTTTATTTTGTATAGATTTTCAAGGTTTTCTTTCCTCAAATAGTCTTTCCATTTGCTTTATTCTCTCAGTTTGTTTCTCTTTAAACATTTTTTTAGTTGACAGGTGTTGTATATAATTATGATATATGACATGATGTTTTGATAGTGTATACATTATGGAATGGCTAAAGTAAGACAGTCAACATATATAGTATGTCACATACTCTCAGTCATTTGTAGTAAGGATACTTTTTTTTTTTTTTTGAGACAGGGTCTCACTTTGCAGTGCAGGCTGGCCCTGAGCTCACTGTGTAACCTAGGAAACCTCAAACTCAGTAATCCTCCTGTCTCTGCATCCTGAGTGCTGGGATGACAAGCCACCATGCCCGGCACTGTGGTATGTGGTATTGACTGCTGGTGGGCGTGAGTCACCATGCCCAGCACTGTATGTGACTACTGGGGATCGAATTCAGGACCTTACCTTGTGAGGCAGGTGCCAGAACCACTAAGCTAAATCTCCAGCCCAAGGATACTTTAAAAAAATCATTCTTTATGGCAGAGTAATACTCCATTTTATGAAAAGAACCACATCTTCTTTATCAAGTCTCCAGTTGATGGGCATTTGGGTTGTTTGCAAGATTTAGCTATCACAAACTGAGCTGCTATATGTTGCTGTAATATGAATCTTTTAATTCTTTCATGTAGATTCCTAGCAGGGAAATGGCTGGGTCAAATGGGACCTCTAATCCTAGTTTTTTTCAGGAATCTCCATAGTTTGCATCAGTCTTCATTCCCACCAAGAGCGGAGAAGGGTTCCTTTCTCCCCTTAGACTCAGAAGCATTTGTTGTTGGTTAGTTCTGAGATAGCAGCCATTCTTTGTTGAGTGAGGTGAAATCTCAGTGTTGTTTTAATCTGCATTTCTCAAATGACCAGTGATGTCGAGCATTTTTTCATATGGTTCTTGACTGCTTTTGCTTCTTCCTCTGAAAAGTGTCTGTTCATTTCAGATGCCCATTTTTGAATTGGGTCTTTAAATTCTGGGGGCTGATTTTTAAAAGCTCTTTATATACTCCATATAGTAGCCCTTTATCAAAGAAACAACTGGTAAAAATTTTTGCCCATATTGTTGGTTGTCTTTTCACTCTGAGGGTGGTTTCTTCTGCTGTGCAGAATCCTTTTAATCAGATGAGATCCCATTTGTTGATTCCTTCTGCTAGTTCTTGTGCTATAGATGTTATGTTCATAAAGTCTCTCCCTAAGCCAATCTCTGCTAGAGTTTTACCTAGCCTGTTTTACAGCAGGTTTAGTGTTTCTCTTTTATATTTAGGTCTCTAATCCATGTTGATTTGAATTTAGTGCGTGGTGAAAGGGATAGGTCTACTTTTAGTCCTTGGCAGGTTAAAGCCCAGTTTTTCTAGCATGATTTGTTAAAGAGGCTGTCTTTCCTCCATTGAGGATGTTTCGCTCATTTGTTAAAGATGAGGTGGCTTAGTATACCTGGAATTGTTCCTGGATCTTCTAATCTGTTCCACTGATTCTCAGGTCTGTTACTTTGCCAGTATCATGCTGTTTTTTTTTTTTATCACAGTGGCTTTGTAGTATACTTTCAAGTTGAGGATTGCGATACCCCCTGCCATGTTCTTGTTGTGTAAATTGCTTTTGCTATTCTAGGTCTATGAATTTTTGGATTATTTTCTCTAGATCTGTGAAATATGGTGTTGTGATTTCAATTAGGATTGCATCAAATTTATATAGTAGTTGTGGGAGTATAGCCATTTTGATGATACTGGTTCTTTCTACCTAGGAACAGTTCCATTTTCGGATATCCTCTTCTATCTTCTTTTTCAGAGTGCTTTAGTTTTCAGACTAGTAGTGGTAGTTTTCAGCTCCTTTGTTAGATCGATTCCTACATATTTCATTTTTTGAATGTTATTATGAAATGAATTGAATCCCTAATTTCTCTCTCAATGAGCCTGTTGTTTGTGTATACAAACGCTATTGGGTATCATGCTATCAGCAAAAATGACAGTTTAACTTTTCCTTTCCTATCTTTATTCCTTTTATTTCTTTCTCTTGTCTAATTGCTGCAGCTAATGTGTCCAGCACTATATTGAACAGGAGTGGTGACAGTAGACATCTCTATCTTGTTCCTGATCTTAGTGTGAAAGGTTTCAGTTTTTGACCATTAAGTGTGATGCTGGCTGTTAGTTTCTCATAAATAGTTTTTATTAGGTTGAGATAGAGTCCATCTATTCCAATTTTCTCTAGGGTATTGATCATGAATGGGTGTTAGATTTTATTGAATGCTTTTTCTGCACCTTTTGAGATGACCATATAATTTTTGTCCTTGAATCTGTTAAGATAGTGTATTACATTTATTGACTTACATATGTTGAACCATCCTTGCATCCCTTGCGTGAATCTAACTTACAAGGTGTATGATCTTTTTGATGATGATCTGTATTCTGTTTGGCAGTATCTTATTAATGATTTTTGCTTTAGTGTTCATTAGAGAGATAGGTTTGTAGTTCTCCTTTTTGGGTTGGCCTTTTACTCCTTTTGGAATCAATGTAATGGTTGCTTCCAAGAATGAATTTGGGTGTTACTTCCTTTTTTATTTCATTAAAAAGTTTCACAAGTAGTAACATTAAATCTTCTTTAAAAGTTTTGTAGAGGGCCGGAGGGTTAGTTCAGTGGTTCTGGCGCCTGCCTCGCAAGCCCAAGGTCCTGAGTTCAATCCCTGGTAACCACGTATAATGCTGGGCGTGGAGACACGCCCACCAACAATCAACATCGCATACCACAATGCCGGACGTGGTGGCTCACGCCTGTAATCCCAGCACTCGGGAGGCAGAGACAGGAGGATTGCTGAATTCGCGGCAGCTTGCCTGGGCACCATAGGGAGCTCAGGGCCAGCCTGAACTACAAAGCGAGACCCTGTCTCAAAAAAAAAAAAAAAAAAAAAAAAAAAAAGTTTTGTAGAATTCAGCAGTAAAGCCATCACAATAAGGATTTTTCTTTCTTGGTAGGTTCTTATATTTTTAATTTCACAGATTGACATTGGGGTATTTAACACTTTTTATCTTTTTTGTTCAACTTTGGAAGTTCATATGTGTCTAGGAATCTATCCATTTTTTCTACATTTTCCATCTTATTGGAGTATAAATTTTTTTTTTTTTTGAGATCGGGTCTCACTTTGTAGTTCAGGCTGGCCTGAGCTCACTATGTAACCCAGGCAAGTCTCAAACTCAGCAATCCTCCTGCCTCTGCCTCCTGAGTGCTGGGATTATAGGCATGAGCCACCACACCCAGCGTTGTGGGGTGTGGTACTGATTGCTGGTGGGCGTGAGTCACCATGCCCAGTATCACATCATTGTATGTGGTTACTGGGATGAAACCAGGGACTTTGCACTTGCTAGGCAGGCAGCAGAACCACTAAGCTAAGTCTCTGGCCCTGGAGTGCAAATTTTCAAAGTAGGTGTTTTTCATCCTCTGGACTTGCACTGGATCAGTGGTGATTTTCCCCTTTTCATTCCCAATAGCATGGATTTGAGCCTTTTCCTTCCTTTATTTGATAAGGTTGGCTAAAGATCTGCCAATTTTGTTTATCCTTTCAAAGAACCAACTCCTTGATTTGTTGATTTTTTGTGTCTTTCTCTTAGTCTCCATTGCATTAATTTCTGCTGTGATCCTTATTATTTTCTCTCTAGTATGAGCTTTCAGTTTGTCTTGTTCCTCATTTTCTAGTAGTTTGAGGTTCAGCATTAATTTATTTGAGCTTGCTTTGTTTTCCTGGTATATGTTCGCTGCTATGAATTTCCCTCATAAAAGAACTGTTTTCATTTTTTTCCATAAGTGCCTATATGTTGTACTGGGATTATCATTTAATTGTAAACACTGTTTAATTTCTTCTTTAACTTCCTTTGTGACCTGTTGATTGTTCAGCAGAGTGTTGTTGAATTTCCATGTGTTTGTGAGGGTCTTGGAATTTCTTTTGGTATTCAGCTCCAATTTCAAGGCACGATGGTCTGACAGTATACAGGGGATAACTTCAATTCCTTTGTATTTACTTAAACATACTCTGTGAACTAGCATGTGGTCTATTTTGGAGAATGACCCATGGGCAGCTAAGAAGATTGCATATTCTGACTTTGTCAGGTGAAATACTCTGTAGACATGTATTAAGTCCATTTGTTCAGAAGTTTGGTTCAGTTCAAGTATTTCATTATTGATTCTTTGTCCAGGCAATCTGTCTATTTGTGACAGTGGGGTAATGAAGTCCCCTACTACTATTGTGTTAGTGCTTACCTGGCTTTTCAGATCTATTAAAATTTCTTTTATAGTTGGGTGCACTAGAATTTGGTGTATACATATTTATGAATGTCATCTCTATTTCCATGTTTCTTTTTTATTCTTTTAATAGTTCCTTTTCTCATCCTTCTTTCCTCCCTTCCTTCCCATCCAGTAATTGGACTAGAAATATTAGTGAGACTGGCATTATAAACAGGATATTTTAAAACCACTGTAATGTATGCATTTCATTAGTTTATGGTTTGTTACAAATTATGTAATTTGTACTTTGTAATTGACCAAAGCTTTGCTGAATAATTTTTAGTTTTCTTTCTTGTGGGATAGAATAAGGAGTTTATTTTTATTAACTGAAAAACCCAACCTGTTAATAAAATTAAAGGAAACCTCACTGATTGGATTAGGATAGGGGCTGAGAATTCAGTCTTTTAAGTGTTGTGTGTGTGTGTGTGTGTTTGTGTGCCTTAAATGATCCCTCTAGTCTTCTAGTCTATGATTATGATGATTACTGCTTTGCTCTTTTAAACAAGAGCTGCTTTTGCTATTCTGGGTGTCTTCTGGATTCCTTATGAACTTTAGGATTGTTTTCTCCAGTTCTGTGAAGAATGCCATTGGAATTTTGGTGGAGTTTTTATTAAATCTGTATACCAATTTTGTAAGTATTGTTGTTCATTTTGACCATATTGGTTCTGCTCATTCAGGAAGAGGGGTTATCTTTCCATTTTCTGATATTCTCTGTTTTCATTTTTCAAAGTATTGGTATATTCATTTTATTAGACTTCTTGACTTTGTTAGGATATCCTACATAACTTTTTGGAGTACAAATTTAGTGGTTATGAATTTCTTTAGGTGCTCTTCTCATGAAAATATCTTATGTCTGCATCTATTCCGAAAGATAGCTTTTCAGGATATATCAGCCTGTTTTGGAGATTTTTTAAAATTGAATTCTTTATTGGTACAATTTATATACATCTCACAATCACACATAACATTGGAGAATTTGTACCAATATATGACACAAGTTAATTCTCATTTTTACCCATATCCCTGCCCACCCATACCTCCCCACCCCCTATATACATGCTCTTTTATTTTCTTTCAGAATCATATTTATTCCTTCCCCTCATTACGTTCCCACACCAAATTTCCCATTCTACAAAAACTGTCATACTTTCTAGAGCTCATTTGCATCTACAGGTGCTCATATCAAAGAGAAGATCTGGTATTTGCCTATCTGTGATCTATTGATTTCACTTATTAGTGTGTCCTCCAGGTCTATCCATTTGCACATAAATGAATCAATCTTGTCATTTTTTATGGTAGAATAATACTCCATTTTATAAAAAAAAAACCACATCTTCTTTATCCAGTCTCCAGTTGATGGGCATTTGGGTTGTTTCCAAGATTGGGCTATCATGAACTGAGCTGCTGTGAACAAGGGTGTACATCTGTCTTTCCAATGTGATTTTTAAAATTCCTTTGGGTATATTTCTAGCAGGGGGATAGCAGGGTCAAATGGGACCCCTAGTCCTAGTTTTCTGAGAAATCTGTGTTGGAGATTTTTTTTGTTTCAAGGCTTTAGTCCAAGCTCTCTTTAAAGTTTGACGTTTAAAGTTTGTGTTGAAAAATATGCTTGTATAATGGTTATATCTTTATAAATGATTCATAGTTTTTTTCTATCTGCCTTTAAGATTTTGTTCTTGTATTATACTTTCAGAATTTTGAATATGATGTGGAGAGATTCTTTTATGATCGTAGCTATTTGGGGTTACACATGACTTACTTATCTCTATGTTAAATTCTTTCCCCATATTTGGAGGGTTACAGTGATAAAAAAAAAAAGCTTGATATTGGCACAAAAACAGACATGAGGAGCTTTGGAATAGAAGAGAAGATCCAGAATCAACCTCAAGCACATTCAGCTATTTGACCTTCGACAGAGGGGCCAAAAACATTCACTGGTAGAAAGATAACCTTTTTAATAAATGATGATGGTAAAACTTGTTATTCATCTGCGGAAGATTGAATTTTATCTCATTATGTACTAAAGGCAAAACAGATGAAAAGATTAAATGTTAAAATAGAAACATTTATCTTGCCAGAAGTTAAAATGGATAAAATTCTTGAAGTCATAAGCATAGATAAGAGCTTTCTGAACAGAACCCTGGTTGCACAGGAAATACTACTGCAAATCAACACGTGAGATCATGTCGAATTAAAAAGCTTCTTCACAGCAAAAACAAACAAACAAAGCAAGGCAAAAACAAACAAACAAAACACCCCAAAAGTGAAAAGGCAACTTATGGAACAGGGAAAAAAGTGGCCTGCTATTCTTCATACAGAGAACTAATATCTAGAATATATAAGAACACAAAAATAAATTAGACCCCCCCCGAGAAAAAAGTGGATAAGTGAGATGAATAGGTACTTCATAGCTGAAGTACTAATGGCAAATAAATACATGAAGAAATGCTCAGCTTCACTGGCCAATAGAGGAATGTAAATTAAAACAACATTGTGATTCTATTTTACCCAAGAAAGATTGGCTATCATGAAGAAATCAAGTGATAAATGCTGGGAAGGCTGTAGAGAAAAGGAACTCTTCTGAAATTTTAGTGGGCATGTAAGCTGTGGAAATCAATATGGAGATTCCTTTATAAAACTAAGACTAGAAATTGCATTTGACCCAGCTATTCTCCTGCTAGGTATGTACCCCAAAGTGTTAAAGACATTGACTCCCAGTGATATATGTACACCTGTTTACATTAGCACAATTAATAATAGTTAAGTCTTGAAAATGGCTTATGTGTCCATCAACAGATGAATAGATAAAGTGTAGTATTTATACAAATGGAGTGGTATTCTGTCCCAAGGAAAGGTAAATTTGAGTCATTTGCAGGAAAATGGATGTACCTTGAAATCATAATGTTAAATGAAGTAAATCAGATACACGAGTTTAAATATTGTATGGTTTCTCTTATATGAGCAACCCATTTATAAATAAAGAATAAAATACATGATAGATATTAGAGAGTAGAGTGATAGATCTTTAGTTGGAAAAGGATCAAGAGATGGAAGGAAAATTGAAGGGAGGGAAAAGGGATGAAAAGAAGGATTAAGATGTGTTATATACATGTACATGTTCCTTATGAAAAGTGGAAACATATGTACTGCAAACATATACTAATAAAAATAAAAACTATCAACAAATAAAATGATTTTAAAAGGACCTGCAACAAAATCCTTAGGGTTTTGCACAGCACAATTGGAAACCCTAACAGCCTTAATTGTATGTTATAGTATAAATGGGATTCCATTGACTTGGAAATAGTGGTGCTAGCATAATACCATTTGGAATGATACAAATAGACTTTTATGTAGTGACCCACCATCACCATCTTCTTCCAGATAAATTGTTAATTTAGTAATTTTTCTCTCTGTGACTCCTGATTATGATCCAGAAAGTCAAAATATCTGGGCCCTGTTGTCTCCCAAGCCTTCATCACCCTCTCATCTCTGTCACTGCATTATAGCCTCACCTGCCTGATCTTGTTTTACACAGCCTACATATCCACTTCATGGTGCCCTGTGAGCCTTCTTCTATTGCCCAAACATTTCATTATACAATGCCCACCAAGTTTGCTCTCTCCTCTATGATCTTGCATCTTGATTAATAACACCATTATTCTCCCTTTGCTTTCTAAGTCACCATCTCTGATTATGACAATGCAAGTACACTCTGCTTGTAAGAAGTTACCAATTCCTAGTAATTCAAGGTCAATAATAATGCTTCTAATGTGACATCATCATTTCTTCTATAGGCTGTTTGCTTCCCCATTTGATTTTATTTTGATTAGATATTTCAGAGTTTACTAGGGGACAAAGAACTAAAATAATAGCATGCACAAAATTGTACTTGACTCAAAGCCAATCAAGAAGTCAGGATTTGCTCATGGGAATGTGACGTGTTTGATAGTGCCCTGTAATGTATACAACTTAATCTCTTGCTGTCTTGGTTTTCTTATCTGTAAAATAGATGTCTTAATGTTACTCAGATCAGTGGCACCCAGGTCATAGAAATTTAAAATGACTCACACAGGATGTTTCTCACAATATCCCTGAGAAAGTAGAAAATGTTAGTCCGTCCTGAGAAAATAATTAGGAACGTGACAGCTCATTGATATTACCTGTCCCACAGATGTAGGAAGTTTGGCTTGTGAAATAACTTTGTCTCTCTTTAGGTGAATTGGTTCATAAAATTTGAAAGTTTGAAAGATACTATATGAAATACATGTTTCAGACTTCTTTTAGTAAACTGACGATTTGAGACTAACGCTTGAAAATGATCACAAATCAAGTTTTTTCTACTTACTCCCATTATCATTGCTTTATGCTGTGGAACATTATTTTTTTCACTATCAGCTATTTTTCACCTCCTGGTTTCGTGAGCTCTTTTAGACATGTCCGTTATTTTACTTTATTGTTTGATTTAAAGTTAGATTTGATGGGCAGTTTCTTGTTAGCGTTTCTTCAGGGAGTGAGCGTGAGTAACCATCTACTACTTGGAGTGTGGTAGGCATGGGCCCTTTCCTGGGAAAGACCCTGTCCTTACTTTCAAGGAGCTGACTAGTAAGTAAAAGACTTGGATACGTCGAGGGGCAGTGTGACTAAGTGGTCCAATCATAGAAGGGCAGAGGCTGTGAGGTCATGGATAGGAAAGAGTTTTACTTGGATGAGAATGGAGCAATCTTTGTAAAAGGCTTCGTGCATTCAGCAGATATGATTATGGATTCTAAATAGAGGAATAGGTGGTGTGGGCTGGATGCACAGAACTTGCACTGGAGTGACCAGGAGTCTGGGGACAGGGATCAGCATGAACAAGTGTGTTAGGGAAAGCACACAAGGGGAATACATGCAGGTAAGTTAGTGTGGTCATCAATTCTACCTGAGGTTAGAAATACAGGGGATTTAATTTTTCACTTCAAAGAAGAAGTAATCTTTTATACTTAGAATTTAAGTGGTAAATTCTCAAGTAATACATAAGGGGTAAGGACCAATTTCGGGTAGTTTCAGCTAAAGAAAGCAAGTGATGTTAATTGAATTTCAAAGCAAGATAGGGGTTTATTAAGTGAAAATGGGAATACGGCGTCTGAGGTGTAACAGGGAACAACAGCTCAGGCAGATTGCTACCTGTGGCAGCAGCTACCTGATTGTGAAATCAATTTGCATGATTTCCTCCCCTCATCCTCTTCCATTCTGGTGACCCAAATCTGTAACAGAACAGAATTACAGAAAGAAATTTAATGAAAGCAGCTCAAGGCATGTGTTTATACTAGCTGCACTCAACGTTTTAGAGGTTCTAACTTGTTCAATCTTGAAACTAGCTACATGTTTTTTTTTAAATTTATACTTTAGAGTTGAAATGATTCTAAGAGGATAAGTAACTCTTTCAAGGCCATAAAATGAGCAAGTGGCATGCCTAGGATTTAAGTTCAGGAATATCTAGATTCAGTGCTTATTCTCTTTCCAACAAATGCACCATATTGTATTGTGGTTTTGTATTGTCTTAGAAAATGTCTTCTGAAATATCCGTGTTGATACAGGTTTCCTAAGACAACATCACACATCCAGAGTCTGGGCTGAAATGAAAGCAGCAAGTGAAATAAATGCACACTAAGAAAACATATCCCTTTCTAATTGTAGTCAAACAACTTTAACTTTTACACCCTGCAAAGCCTGCTACTGCAAAATTAATCAGTCTCAGCTATAAATGACACTGTGTTTCTTTTCTTAACTAATTGGAAAAGCTGATCCTGTCTAAGATTAGAAAATGTCACTTTTTATAGGAACATAAAAATTAAATTCACAAATTTATGTGCCACTGTGAATTCATGACTGCGATGTCAGTGCCTTCCTTTAGGCAATGAATAAATGTTTACCAGACAGCTGCAGCGGACACACTGCTTTTCCAGGCTTGGTAGGAAGCTTCAAAGAACTAGCTGGAGATGTGATTCCCACCACAAGAAAGTTACAGTATAATTAAGGAGATGGGCAAGACACATAAAAATAAAACACATTAGCAATTATATAATTATAACTATGATATGAGGTCATGTATGTGTCACTATAAAACAATAATGATTACAGCAGTACTAGGTCCATGTCCAGAGATAGTAAGAATGGTTAGAATTAGGTGTCAGTGATTTTTGCCTGCTGAATGTGAATTCTGTATCAATTCTGAGGAAAGGTTTGAGGATACTTTATGAAATCGGAAATCAAAATAGTCTGTAGAATTCAAATACTTAGATATTATATGTCTCCTTGCAAGCATTGAACATCAGTTTTCTCACGCTGTAGTCTCTGAGTAATAAGTGGTATAAAATAGCAAAGCCCAGTTCAAACCAATTTAGCATGGAATATTTAACATTCTCAGTAGAGCTTATAAACTTCATTCTTTTTTAGAATTCCTCAGATGTAAATGCAAAAGGTAACTTGAAGGCTATTAGGAGCAAATGAAGTGATACATAGACTCATCAGAAAATATCTTATTTTAAAAGTTTCTTATTAATTCCCAATTAAATATTCATTATTTTGAATTTAACAGTAAAATCGGGCATCATATCGATGCTATGCTTTAGTGAAAAGTACACTGGAGTAGTAACTATTCTCCAGGTCTTTTCTGATTTTTTTTTTGAGACAGGATCTCGCTTTGTAGTTCAGGCTGGCCCTCAGCTCACTATGTAGCCCAGGCAAGCCTCGAACTCAGCAATCCTCCTGCCTCTGCCTCCCGAGTGCTGGGATGACAGGCGTGAGCCACCACGCCCGGCTCTTTTCTGATTTTATAAATAGCTAGGAATAATTACTGATTAAAATGAATAGTCACCTTCAAAATACTTGAACCTATAATAGTGGTGGTTCACATTAGTCATGCAATTAAAACTTAGGCATTAGGGTTTTGAATTTTCAAAGTCCTTCATTTTTCTTGTCCCATTCCATGTGTTATCAGAAAAACAGTACTTCATACTTCATGAGAAAACATGTGGTATAATGGCTCAAGTGATGGATGAAAACAGAGGGAATTGTGGTTCTATTTTTGGTTTAGAATATGATTAGTTCATACCTTGGATAAGTACTGTATAACTTTGAGTATTGATTTTGTCATTTGTCCTTCTGTTCATTGATTTAATGATTTTTTGGAAGACTTTCGATATACTACATACTTCTATAACAGTTTTGAATTGGAAATACTCCTTGCAACTTATATAATGGAAGGAGAAGAACTAAATGCAAGTAAAAGGTAACATTTAAGATTGTGAAAGGTTTTGAAGACAATACAGGATGCTAAGAGAGAGAACCAGGGGGTTGGTGGTGAACTCCTTTTAGATCGACTATTAGGACTGTTTCTTTGTGGAAGTGACACTGAGGCAGACTTGAGCTGGGAGGTAATAAGAGCCAGATGATTTCAAGGGGAAACATGGGAAAGATTGGGCCAGGGCCAGGAAACAGCACAACAGAGACCCTGCTAAGAAAGGATGTGACATATTTAAAAGACCCAGGGGAGGCTAAAGTGATGGTAGCCTAAGAAATAAAGAGGATAGTGTTCGTGAACTGGGATGAGGTACTAAGCACAAAGCTTCTCAATCAAGATCATGTTCAGGAGATTGAATTTATATCATAAGAACAGAAGAAACCATTACGTTTTAGCTGAGGAGTGACATGAACATTAAGATTGCTGTGTGGAGGGCCGGAGATTAGCTCAGTGGTTCCAGAGCCTGCCTTGCAAGTGCAAGGCCTTGAGTTCAATCCCCGGTAACCACATACAATGCTGGGCATGGTGACTCACACCCACCAGCAATCAATACCACATACCACAGTGCTGGGTGTGGTGGCTCAGGCCTGTAATCCCAGCACTTGGGAGGCAGAGGCAGGAGGATTGCTGAGTTCAAGGCTTGCCTGGGCTACATAGTGAGCTCTGGACCAGCCTGAACTACAAAGTGAGACCCTGTCTGAAAAAAAAAAAATTGTGGAGAAGAGATTAGAATGGAATTAAAATGAACCAGATACAATTTTAGTATATGTGCTGCCGAAGCGAGCACGAACCAGATACAAATTAAAAGAAAGAGATTCAATACATTGTTCAGTTGGCAGATGATGACGGTGGACTTTCTTACAAAGACGACAGTGTAAATAGACAGAAGACCCACCCAGAACGTGTGATGGAAACAAATGGGGGAAAATCAGTAATAAAACTAAAGTGGAAATAGGGTTTCTGACTCTCCCCTGCTCACCACTTCAGTTGCTTCCCGTCCTGCTGCCCTATCAGGAGTCGCTTCTCCCCATGAACCTGGGCCAGGCTGTCCTGTCAAAGAGCCCGCGCACTGTGGTCTAGAAACCTTTATAGACTCTGAGATAGAAAACAATTCTTCTTTTAACTCATGGGTATTTGATATTCAGTCCTAGTGACAAAGAGTGGCCAAGATAGTATGTGACACTGTCACTCAAATAAAATCCTAAATTTTGAAGTAAACCAAACACCGCTTCAAAACACAAGACTCCCAAAGCTGCTGCCTCAGATCCTGGCACTCTGTGCACTTCACGCCCTGGAGAAAGCCTTCGCCCTGCACCTAAGACGGCGGGGGGACGTGACTCATGGGCAACGTTGAGCATTTCTCTGCCTTCCAAACTCAAAAAGGCTCCGTGACATGCTGTGCAACAAACGTGGATTCTGAATATTTGTAATATAGACTTCAGTTTGAAGCAACAGTGTTCTGCCATTCAATTGTTGTTACAAATCTACTCACAGAGATCACAGACTGGTCTTGAAAAGAACAAAGAAGGTTGCTGTAAGACAAGTATGTCCTAAAGGATGGACCGGACAGCCACAATTGATCAATTCTGTTACAGCTTTAAGGAAGAAGCACCAGAAAGCACTGACTTCCTTTGCTTTTGTTCTGCAAAGACAGGATGTGGCAATTGTAGAATAGCAATTTAATCTGTGTATTTGGAGTAGTTTTCCAGCAGTAGCACTAAGATGTTCTTTTCAATGAAGCCTTGAGAGTGAGTGTGGCAGTATTTACTAAAATACTATGATGGTGAACTGCTATGTGGATTTGCTTATGAAAAGAAATTTGCAAAAGTGGTGAACTAGTAAAAGTTTTTTTAAAAATCTCAAATGTCAATATAAGCTTGTGGGTAATCAGGTGTGGAGAGGGCTTAATCAGCCTAAGCTGGTGCTGTCAGGAATATTTCTCAGCTTGTGGGGAGCTGTTGCTTCATACTCACTTGCATGGCTGGAAAGAAAAAGCCAGGTAACAACAAATATTATCAAAGATGTGAAGAAACTGGAACCCCATGATATTGCTGGTAGGAAAGAAAAATGGTGTAGCCACTTTAAAAAAACAGACCAGCATTTTCTCAAATAATTGAACAGAGTTATCATATTATCCAGTGGAAAATATATGTCCACACAAATACTTGTATACAAATGTTGGTATCACATTCCTAAGAGAGCAAAATCTATCAACTGATGAGTAAGTAAAATGTTGTATATCTACACAATGAAAAATATTAGATAATTGACAAAGGAAGTACTGACACATGTTACTATGTAGATAAACCTTGAAAATTATGTGAAGTGTGAGAAGCCAGTCACATAGGAGTGTGTATTGTATAATCCTACTTAGATAAATTGTTCAGAATACAGAATTTAAAAATATGTAGAAGACAAAATGTATTTGCCTAGGGCTTGAAGGTTATGCAAGGATCAAAGTGATAGCTTAGGTATGTGAATTTTCTTTTTTAGGTGATGAAATGTTCTAACATTAGGAATGTAATGAATGCACAACTTGGTGCATATAATGGAGGCTATTCTACACATTTTGAATTATTTTCAGAAGCTAAAAGGTAGAAACAATTCATTGAAGAATTAATAGATTTAAAACAACAGCAGACCATACAATATTCATTGAGTTTTTCAAAATTGAATTCTTCATTGGTACATTTTATATACAGCTCACAGTCACATTAAACACTGGGGAATTTGTACCAGTATATGACACAAGTTAATTCTCATTTTTTAATTCTTTAATTCCCATATCCCTACCCACCTTACAACTTTCACCCCCTGTATACATGTGCTTTCTTTTTTTTCAAATCATATTTTTCTTTCCCCTAATTACTTTCTCCTACCACATTCTCTTCAAATATTTCCTATTTCACAAAATCTATCAAACATTCTAGAACTCATTTATATCTACAGGTATTCGTATAAGAGCAAACACATGGTATTTACGTATCTGTGACACATTTCACTTATTAGTGTAACCTCAAGGTGTGTCCATTTGCACATAAATGACTCAAACTAGTTGTTCTTTATGGCAGAGTAATGCTATATTTTATTCATTTAGTTTTTAAAAAGAAGCAAATTCTAACATGCTAAAAAATGGAGGGAACTTGGAGACAATGCTAAGTGAAATAAATCAATCATAAAAGGAAAAATGTTGTATCATTCCGTTTGAGGTGCCACTGCGGAATCATAGAGGTGCCTGGACAATCAAATCCTAATGACAGAATGTAGAATGGAGTTGTCTGGGATGGAAGGGAGGAGAGAATGAAGAGTTACTGTTTAATAGTTACAAAGTTTCAATTTAGGATTGTATTAATCTATTTTGTGCTGCTACAGTGGACCAGAGATAGGATATATGAAGTACAGGGGTTTATTTCTCACCATCCCAGAGGCTGTAAAGTCCAAAGCCAAGCCACTGGCATCTGGTGAGGGCCTTCGCATGTGCCATCACATGGCGAAAAGGTCTAATATGACCACACAGAGTGTGAGAGCAAACTCATGGGCTCAAGCCCCTCTCTTATCAGGGGATGTGGAGACCTTCTGACCTGAGCACTTCCCACTAGGCCTCACCTTTCAGCATCATTGCTTTGGGGACCAAATCTCCAAAGCAAATTGTTTTGGGGGGATACATTAAAACCATAGAAAAGATGACAAAAATATTTTAGAGATGAGTGGTGGTAAAAATAATATGAAAGCACATAAGACCACTGAATTGTGCACATGAAAACATGGTATATTTTATGTTATATATTTATATTTTACCACAAAAGAATCAAAAGGCATGTGGCAATTTGGATTTGGCTCAAGGACTGGAGTTTATGAAATTCCAATTCATGTGTACTCTTGATTCAGACGAATTCACCAGCAGGGTCCCTATTCTGGTCTGACTTTGATGATATTTAAGAGGTCACTTACCGTGAAAGCTTTTCCCTCCTGCATTCTATTAAGGCTCTTAGGAAAGACTTTCCACATAATACTTGGAGAGTTTGCCTTTTACCCTTCTGCTGCATGAGAAACCAGTAGGAAAACCAAATATCCATAACTAGGACAGTATGACAGGCACCGAACAAAGGTATTTTAAGGACTTTTGCTTGTTCTTTTTGTTTTTGTTTATGTTTGTTTCACTGTAGCTACTACTGCTCATGTATATAAGTAATTGCTGTTTCTTGAAATTCCTAACTCCTATGACACAGTTTCCATGTTAAAACCTCTTATAAAATGCTACTTTTTTTTGACTTCTTAAAGCATAGGATATACTTTGATTTTTCACAAAGAATAAGCATATAAGAGTATTGTATGAACTGCTGGGCAGTGAACTCGATGGCCAGGAAAGGTTCTCTAAAACTCATCGTTATCACAGGTTTCATTTACAGAGAATGAAAGATGTGCCTCTGCAAGTCCAACATGGCATTGAGAAATGTCCACGGAGGACAGGCAGTCACATATAGGGGAGAAGTGCTTGTGGAAGCTGTGGAGAGCTAAAGATGCATGGCTTCCAGAAAGGAGCCAGTTGTCACTCTGCTTCTGGCTTTCATTACTGTCTGTGGCTTTCTGAGAGAATTCAAAAATCTGAATTTTTTGGTAATATTATGAGCAAATTTTATTATTTTTCTTAGCTCTTTATTTCCACAGTATTTATATATTTCTATACCATTTTATATAGTACAGGAAAACAGAAATTTAATATTTTTTGCAGTGTATGAAATGACTTATGCCTTGGTGAAAGCCAACAAAGCAAAACTAAAAAAGAAATAAATACTACCCATTGCCCAGTTGTAGGAAGAGGGACATAACAGTTTAAAAGCAGCATATACAGTTTTATTTTATAAGTAGTGATGAGCGTTAAGAGAACCAAGCTCCTCTGTGTTAGTGAGCACACTGTGTTGCAGTGATGAGAACAGTAAGCTTGCTCCCTTCTGGGCGGGCCCCCCCTAAAAGTTACCATAGAACCATCTCTGGTCACAACTCCTTACAGTCACATGGGCCAATTGGAGTGCGCTCAGAAGCCTGGAGGTAACATCGTATTGAACTGCTTTTAAAGATTTGAGTACTGTGTAGAAAAGAAAATAGATGTAGTTTTCATAATTGAAGGGCTGGGGCCAACTGGCATGTGTTACAGGAAAGTAGACTTTGGCTCTCAACGAGGAAGCTCAGGTAAGGTTGAAGTCATGACTATAGTATGTTCTCCATGATCGCCTTGTTTGTAACAGCTCAGCAGCCTTGTGGAAGTAGCGAGCAGAAGGATTTGATGGCTGAGTCAGAGTGGATATTTTTATAGTATGAGCAAAAGGAAGAATTTGGGTACTCAATGGAAATTTTGGTGAGAAAATGATCAGATTTTTCTTATGGCCAGGGTGTGGAAGAATATTAGCAACAAGAAGTTGGATATTCCCCATGTGATGGAATGTCAACACCACACCTATCTGAATTTGTTCAAAAGAGTGTGCGGTGAAAGGTGCTTCTGCAAGACAGGGGCTGCACTGACATAGTCCTAGGAAGATGCTGTGCTGAGAGCAAGTTCTGGGCCTGCCATCTGCTGACTGTGAAGAATCGAGCAAGTTCCTTAATATCACTATGTCTGTTTCTTCATTTGTGGAACAGAGACTATGGTACTGACCACGAGAGTATCAATAAAGGTCACATAGTATTTTCTTTCTTGAAACGTTTCCTCTTATGTGTACCTATAGCTTAGGAGGCTATGAGTGAATATTTGTTGAGTCAGTGATGGAATTATTGCCTTACAGTGCTAGCTATTAGGAAGGTCATACCACTTTCAGATTTCTCATTTTAGTTGACATTTTTATTATACTATCTTCTTTTATAGTAGACTTTTAATTCTGAAATAATGGTAGATCCACATGGACTGTAAGCCACAATACAGCAAAATCTTCTGTAGATTTTTTTCAGTTTCTGTTAGGGGCAATATCTTACACAACTGCAGTGCCTTGTCACAAGTTGGAAATCCATCAGTGTTACTCAGATTTTGCCATACTTATATGTTTTATTTAATACCTAGCTCTATGCTGTTTTATCATGTGTCAATTCCTGTGATGGCAACACAGCTGAAATAGAACAGTTTCCTCACAGTATTTTCCATGTTACTCTTTTATAACCACATCTACTTCCTCCCTTCCCTCATTCTCTGGCCATATGCATCATTTCCTTATGATTTTTGTCACTTCCAAAGTGCTGTGGAAGTGAAATCACACAGTATGTAATTAGAGGCTGTTTTTGCTCAGCATAATTTCCTCAAAACTCATCCAGGTAGTTTCATTTATTAATAGTTCATTCTTTTTTATTGATGAGCAATATTTCATAATTTGGAAACATCCAAAATGGTATTAAATATCATAGCTTGTTGACTTCTTAACTCATTGAAAGACAACCACATTTTCTCTTTTGGGCTATTGACAATGAGTATCAGTGTGTGTATTTTTGTATATGAATGAATCTAGCTTTTATTTACACCTCATTTTTCATTTTGTTAAGGTATTAGTATGAGGTAGTCAACTTTTTTGCTACTAAGTAAGAAAAATATACAAATTATCAGTCAATATTCTTGTTAGTGGTATTTCTCTTGGCCAAAACTGAAATAATTTTGACATTTGTCTCACCAGAATATAATTAAATTATATACTTGACACACAGAAACACAGAATTTTGTATATTGGATCCACATATATATATATATATATATATATATATATATATATATATATATATTCAACACCACATATTATACCAGCTGCTGGTTAAAATACATGGCTGTATTTACACAGGAAAGATGTCTATGTATATGCCAATAAAACATATTTGCTTATAAACTGTCTCCAAGCAACATACCTTCCTTTTGTGGCATGTGCTAGAACTTAATACCTTACTAAAAATAAAAATAAACATTTGCATAATTTTCTTCATGCATCCCATTCCCTGATTTAGATTTTACAGAGTGATAAATAAATTCCTGGCACATATCCAGAACATATCAATTCATACTCATATAGTGTCACTAAATGTTAATTTACTTTTATGGATAATAATTAGTAATAACAACTATTTAATAATATTAAGTCCAGATACAATGATTACTATATACCAATCACAACTTGATTGGTGTATATATTTATGCTGCTTATCAATGTAAACGAATCCACCAAAACCCTAAGCCATATGGAATATCAATAAATGCATAACTAAAAACAGTGCAACACAAAATTGATGAAGCAATCCTTTCAAGATCTCACAGTTAATAATTCGTGGGCCTGGGATGAGCTCAATGCAAAACGCTTTCTTTGAACACTGTGTTATTTAATAGTTGTTATTACTAATTACTACCCATAAAAGTATATCTAAATAAACAATAGATCACATTCAGATAATTTAATTAAAATGTGGTTCTGGACTCTTCACTTGTAGGAAGCTAACAAGAAATCATGACTTCCACATAACTACACTAGTTACTAATGAGATATGATGTAGTGAGGATTCCCATTTAAAGACTGAAACTTGCACTGGTTAGAATTAAATACACCAGAGCAGATTTATTCAGTGTCTAGAAAATCTGAAAAAAAAACACTCAAAAATGAACTTATTACAAGACAGGGAAAATTAAAATACAAGCCTGATAATTTAGAAGTGAGGGCCAATTTTGAATAAAACATACTTTCCTATTGATATTTGCTTTGAGCTTGATACTTA
>PVIC010033844.1:0-19893 GCA_004025085.1 Thryonomys swinderianus | reverse complement strand
CACATTTGCTTTGTGATTACAGAAATCACATAAAGTCTTTGCCTGTATTTGTCTTCAAGAGTTCTACATATTCCATCTCTCAGTAGACTTACTGTTTTAGTATTTAGAACTTTGATCCATTTCAGTACATGTTGAGTGACAAAGGTCTAGTTTTAGTCTTTGGCATGTGGAAAAGGAGATTTTTCAGCACCATTTGTTAGAGACTATCTTTCTGCCTAAGAGGTTGTTTGGCCCCTTTCTCAAATATAAGAAACCTGAGGATGTTGAAGTTGTTTCTGCATCTCCTAATATGTTCCATTGGCCCTTGGGTCTGTTTTTTTTTTTATGTTGTCATTTGTTTTGCTTTTGTTTTTTTTTATTTTTCCCCAGTACTATGCAATTTTTAATCACAGTATCTGCATTATAAATTAAAATTGGGCATGGTGGCTCATGCCTGTAATCCCAGCACTCCAGAGGCAGACACAAGAAGATTGATGAGTTTGAGGCTTGTGTGGGCTACATAGTGAGCTCTGGACCAACCTGATCTACAAAGAGAGACCCTTTCTTAAAAGATATAAAGAATATAATTTCAAATCATAATGCTCTTTCATAATGATCAAATCATAGTGCTTTTTTGCCTTGCCTTTGTTGATTAAAATTGTTTTAGCTATTCTAAGCCCCTTCTGGTTCCAAATGAATTTTAGGATTCTCTCCTCTAATTCTGTGAGGTATGCTATGGGTACTTTGATTGTGACTGTATTACATATTTGGAGCATGGTCATTTTCACTATAGTAGATCTTCCTACCCAAGAACAAGGGATATCTTTCCATTTTCCAATATCTTCTTCAATCTCTTTTATCAGAGTACTGTGGTTTTTGATGTAAAGATCTTCTGATTCCTTTATTAGGTTGACTCTTAAATATTTCGCTCTTCTCATTAAGTTTATTTGTGTACATAAATGCTATTGATTTTTGAGTACTGTCTTATATACAGCTACAATGCTGAATTTGGTTGTTAAATCGAGAAGTCTTTTTGGAAAGCTTTTGGAGTATCATTTCATTCACAAATAAGGAATTTAACTTATTTTTTATCTTTAATCCTTTTATTTCTTTCTCTTGTTTAAATGTACTGGATAAAGTGGTGATAATAGACATCCTTGCTTTGTTTATGACTGTGAAGTATAAGATTTCAGTTTTTGACCATTTAGTATGACATTGGCTGTTAGCTTCTCATACAAGGCTTTTATCAGATTGAGAGAGAGACCAACTATTCCAATTTTCTGTAATTTGTATCATGAATGGATGTTGAATTTTGTCAAATGCTTCTTCTGTATCTATTGAGGTGATCATGTGGTTTTTATTCTTTTTCTGTTATTATTGTGTATTATATTTATTGTTTTGTTTATATACACCCTCACTGTAACCATAGGATAAATCCTACTTGGTCATGGTGTATAATCTTATTTATGATTTGCTCCCTTATATTTGCCAGTATCTTATTGAGTGTGTGTGTGTGTGTGCATGTGTGTGTGTGTGTGTGTGTGTGTTCATGTTGTTTAGGGCGATTGGCCCATACCATTCTGTTTTAGTTGGAACCTTTTGTGGTTTTGGTATCAGAGTAATGCTTGCTTCCACAATGAGTTTGGAAGTATTACTTCCCTTTCAATTTCATTGAAGAGGCCAAGGAGTAGTGTATTATATCTCTGAATTTCTTGTAGAATTTAGCAGTGAATCAACAGGGTATACACTTTGTTAGGAAGTTTTAAATTTTATTTTCAGTTTAATTGACTGATACTGGGTTCTAGAATCTAGTTTCACCTTTGGTAATTCATATGTATCTAAAAATCTGTCCATTTCTTCTGTATTTTTCATTGTATTACAATGCAAGTTCTCAAAGAAGATCATAATAATCCTCTAGTTTTATCAAGATTATTAATTTCAGCCTTCTCGTTCCTAATGGCCAGAATTTGAGTCTCTTCTTTCCTTTTTTTTTTTTTTTTGGATAAAGTTGGCTAAAGATTTGTCAATTTTTTAATCTTTTAAGGAACCTACTCTTCAATTCATTGATCTTTATATAATTATCTTAGTCTCAGTTGCATTTATTTTTCCCCTGACCCTTATAATTTCCTTCCTTCTTTGAGCTTTGGACTTACTTTAAAAAGCTTGAGGTTCAATATTAGGTTATTTATTTGAGTTCATTCTGTTTTTCTGATGTGAGAATTTAGTGCTATAAATTTTCCTCATAGAATTGTTTTCATTATGTCCTATAAGTTCTGGTACACTGGGTTAACATTAACATTTATTTGTAGAAATTGTATGATTTCTTCTTTAATTTTATCTGTGACCCATTGGTTGTTCTTACAGTTTATTTAATTTTCAAGTGTTCAAGTTTCTTTTGCCATTGATTTCCAATTTCACTGCACTTCTAATAAGATGCATAGGATAATTTCACTTCCTTTGCATTTACTTATGCATATTCTATGAGCTATATGTGATGTATTTTGGAGAACATACTATGTGCAGCTGGCAAGAATCATATCTGATGTTATGGGGTAGGACTTAATAGATATCTGTAGATATCTATTAAATCCATTTGTTCAAATATTTAGTTCAGTTCTGCTATTTCTTTGCTCACTTTTTATCTAGTCAATCTATTTGTAACAGTGAGATATTGAGTCACCCCCCATCACAACTGAATTACTGTTTGATTTTTCATGTGTTAATATTTTTATATAGTTGGATGTGTATTTGGTACATATATATTCATGATTGTTTTATCTTCCTCTTGCATTAGTCCCCTAACAAGGATGTAGTGATCTTCTTTGTCTCTCTTGACCAGAGTTGGCTCAAATTCCACTTTGTCTGAAAATACCTACCTTTACTTTTCTCTGGGTTCTTCTCGCATGGAGTATTTTTTTTCCATTCTTTGACTTTCAGTCTCTGGCTTTATTTTTGAGTTAAATATGTTTCTTGTGTAAAGCGTATTGTTGGATCTTACTTCTTGATCTATTATGCCAGTCTGTTTCTTTTGATTGGGGAAATAAGACCATATTCATTGATGATTAAAACTGTTGTGTCTTGACTTATCCTTCTCATATTATTTTCCAGTTGTTGGCTCTTTCTTTCCCCTGTGTTTAATTGCTTATGTGGATTCATTGTTTTGAGGTTCATGGAATAGTGGTGTTTATGATCACTTTCTAAAATGTCCTTCAGAAGCTTTTGAGTGGTAGTTTAGTGGTCATTAATTTTTTCAGGTGTTTTTTAATGCAAGTATAGTGGACCCTTGACCTACAAACTCCATTCATTCCTGGGGGCTGATTGTAAATTGCTTTGGTCAATTAAAGGCTCAGGCCCCTCTGCACAGGCAAATCTCATTGTTCTTAAAAAGACACTGTCCTAGGATTTTTCAGTTAACTCTTCATAGAAAAGGGTATTGTAATGTTCCTTTCAGAAATGTTTTTTGTACTTTTAGGGATTGAACTGGGGACCTTGAGCTTGCCAGAAAGGCAGAGCTCCACTGAACAACATCCTCACCCTTCTTGCAGAATGTTTTAAGGATTAAATCTGTATCTAAAACCATCCTGAAACACAAGTAGTTAGCATTTTGGTTGTAATTTAAGGCTTTAGTTCTAAGTTAGAACTAAAATTTGGTCATAACTGAAGTTGCGTGTATGTCAGACTGGTTATAACTTGAGAATCCACTTTCTCTTATTTCTCCATCAATTACTTTTTTTTTATTGAGACAGGGTCTCGTTTTGTAGTTCAGGCTGGCCGTGACCTCACTATGTAGCCCAGGCAAGTCTCAAACTCAGCAATCCTCCTGTCTCTGCCTCCCTAGTGCTGGGATGACAGGCGTGAGCCACCATACCTGGCACTGTGGTATGTGGTGCTGAATGCTGTTTGATTGTTGGTGGGCATGACTCACCACACCCAGCATTGTATGTGGTTACTGGGATCGAACTCAGGACCTTGCACTTGCAAGGCAGGTGCTGGAACCACTGAGCTAAATCTCCAGCCCCTCTCCATCAATTTCTAAATATATGCTTGATGAATACATTAATCTTGGTTGGATGTTTTTTACCTTAAAAGCTTGAAATGTTTCACTCCAAACTCTCCTAACTTGAAGATTTGTGTTTAGAAGTCTGCTGAGATCCTGATGGCTTTCATTGGTGATTTGTTTGTTTTCTCTAACAGCTTTTAATATTCTATTCTTGTATCGAATTTCTGGATCTTGACTATTATATGCCTTGGTGTTAATTTTTTTTTTTTGAGAGAGGGTCTCGCTTTGTAGTTCGGGCTGGCTCTAAGCTCACTATGTAGCCTAGGCAAGCCTTGAACTCAGCAATCCTCCTGTCTCTGCCTCCTGAGTGCTGGGATTACAGGCGTGAGCCACCATGCCCGGCAACCTTTGTGTTAATTTTTTTTTTATTTTTTGATCAGAGATAACTGGAGTTCTATATTATTCATTCATCTGTATGTCAAATTATTTTTTCCATACTTGGGAAGCTTCTGCTGTTATTTTTGTGAACAGGTTCTTTATGTCATTTGTACTAGGTCCTGCTTTTTCATCGACTGATCAATTATTATTCTTCATCTCATCCAGCATCTTTGGAATGGTTTTTCATCATCTCTTGCTCTCTTTAAGAAACCTCTACTTTCATTATTTCTAACCACAGTCCTAACTCCTAGATCTGATACTCTGTCCTTTCACTGCTTCATTCTGCTGTGTATACTTTCAATAGAATTTTTACATCTATAAGATATCTGATTGAATCAGTTTCTTAGATTCCACTTCTCTCCTACATAAACTATTCATGGTTTCCATCATCTACCTAAGCTCCTCTATTTTTTATCTGTATCTTCTCTAATCATGGCATCCATTATGGTCATATCTGAAGTTTTATGAAAAATTATTTCTGATTTGACTTTTTCTACACCCTCATTAATTTGCTTTGTTATTTCCACTGTTACCATTTCAGGGAGCTCAAGTAGATGGCTTTCAAATTGTCCTACCTCATTGCACCCTGGGTTTGCCTTTGGCAAGTTGGAAGCCTATGATTACATTTTGCTTCTGCATTTTCTGTTTTTCTTTCTTTTTTTTAGCTCAATTCCTGCATTAGGGCTTGTAAATTGCTTATGTAATCTTTACTTCTAGTATCAAGAACACTTAGAAAATGACTACTTCTCAGAGATGTCTTCCAGGTATTTTTGGCTTTTATGTTTTGAGTCTTTTGAAAGATCTTATCTCTTCAATTTAATAGGAATGAGAAATTCTTGTCTATTTGGCCTTGTCCCTGGCTCTTTCACACTGGTCTATAGTATTATTCATGTCCCTCAGGCCATCTCAGTTTTGGCATACAAGGAAAAACAACTAATAGAACAATTATGTCAACTTGGATAAAATATTACAGTTAGTATAAAAACAGCACACACCTTAGAAAATGACAGATGGCTAAATATTAATTTGTCATCTTTAACTGAAGAAGCAATATTTGTAGGATTTTAACAACAAAAAAAATGAACCAGAACACTGTGTGCACTAAATAACCCCTCAGTATGTGGTTTTACCCTCATGAGGGAAATTTAAAAGTGCTGAGGGGAAAAATAGAGAAAGGGATTAGAACCAAGGCTAGAGAACGAAGAAAGCTTACACAAGCTTTGGGAACTGGGGAAAAAGACAGGAGAGAAAGAAGGAAGAAAGAGAAACAAGAGTAGAACAAAACAGACAAACCCTATAAACAATGCTCCCATTTGTATAAAAACAAGAACAAAAACAGATTTTTAAAAATAAAATTTCAAAGGAAAAAAGAAAAGCAGAAGAAAGTTTTCACTTCAGAGCATATCTCTGCCATCACTGATTGACAGCGGTCAAACACAGCATAGATCAGCAAACCAGCAGTGGTGGATAATCCTACCATACCTGGACTTTTAGTTCCACTAAAATTCAGGTATTTCTGTTATTGGCTGTGAAGGTGGGACCTAAGTTTTTTAGCTTGAAACACTCTGATTGAATCCTGACAGCCTGAACTCAGCTCCCTAACCTCCTGCTGGCTTGAAGGCACCTAGGCTCATCCTGACACTTGCAATTTCTAGATGGAGCCAACTCATAGCAGCTTTGAGTTCTGGCTTCAATTAGCTCCTTTCTGAAATGACTACCATCCAATTGCCTTCTGTCAGGAGACATCTGAGAACAAATAACTCATCAGGCACTGCAGTCAGAATCATCCACTGCTCTATAGCACTGGTGTGGAGGCCCCTGGTCTGTCTCTTAACTCTCCCAGAGGCTCTAATTCTTGCTTCAGATCCTTGCTGGGTCCCATAGACTCAATTCCCTCCTTCTTCTCTTCCTCACATTTGAATCACGCAAATAAATTGGATCAGCAGAGTTCTCTGGGAAAGCTAAACCCCTTTACTGCCTACAGGGGTTTACTGAAGGTAGAAGATTCACTCTGGACATGAGCAGCATCAACCAATAGGTTTGTCATCTGAAGAATAAAAGGGAAGTGAAGAAGAGTGGCTCACTTGTTTATTCAGAAGAGAGCCAGTCTTCACCTTAAGCTTGGATGTTGTCTTGTTTGGTTCAACATAGTCTCCAGCATTCCATATCAGGTCCTTTGATCTTTTGATACAGACTTGCATGGCATACTCCTGTGAGTGCCAGGCCTTCTCTGGATCCTTCAGATCTCCAGCACACAGACAGCCCTTTTGTACTTTTCCACACATGTCTCTGAGTGACCATTTCAAGCCAATCCTGCAAATACTTATATTTGTATATCTTACATTAATTACATTTCTCTAGAAAGCACTGACTGATATAATGAGGCATGAATTCTCAGCAATGTTTTTAATTAAATGGTACATTCTGTATTTTCCATGTTTCTCCTTATACAGGCATAGACTGATTATATAAATTCAAAATTAATTACTGAAATGAATGATTGAATTCAAGTATAGATATGATGGAATAAATAAGAGAACAAATGAAGCAGTTAATGAGTGAGAAGAATCAATGAATGAGAAATGTGATGACAAGCCATAAGATTTACTTTCTGATTGGCAAAATTAGAGAATCTTAAACAGAGGTTCTCAGTTTCACAGAATCGAATACTCAAAATACTAAATGTGGAATGAAAACAAAGCACACAACAGTCCTGAGGCCTGATGAAGCTTCACTTAAGAATGTAGAAATTTGCTAAAATTGTAAAACCACTAGAAGAAAACAGAGGAAAATTTCCATCACATTGGTCTGAGCAATTACCTTTTAGAATGTGATACCAAAAGCAAAATTACAAAAATAGTCTAAGATCTGTAATAGTGTGTGTGACTATATATACATATAATTTACCTTTACTTGTAAATTAAAATAAATAAGAGGGGAAAAAGAATCTAAAGTTGTGCATATTTTATATGTACTGATTTTTTTCCAGGGAGATGAATAGTTATAGTGTTATTCCCATTAGTCTTTTTGAGGAAAAAAAAAAACCCAACCCTACTCAGACTGGAGACCCTAGTGCAATGAGTGTCCATTTTACCATTTCCTGAGATGCAGAGATTCTGCAAAATCAATAAAAATAACAAGATATAATAGAAATTAATTATTGGGTTGCTGCATTTTATTTCTTCCCCAGCCATATTACATTTGCATGCCACTTGGGTTAGGGAAGTGAATACCATTTAGTGTATGTTAGTGCTGTGCTTATCAATAAGCTCTTTCACCCAAATTCACCTCTTTCAGTGAAACTCATACTTACTCAGCGCATTTAATGCTGCAGAATGGAGATAATCCTACCACTAATGGATATCAAAAGAGATCACTATAGAATATGTAGGTAAGAGTTAAAAGCAGAAAAAATTATCTTGTATGTATTCATATTAACTTTGTACAGGATAATGTTATTAGTATTTTCAAAATTCCCTTGTTATTCAAATTTTAATAGAAATTTTAGTTTCTACAGTTAGCATTCATAAACCCTCTCTTTAAATGGAAATAAGCATTATCTTTTCCATTATTAAAAAGACCAAGCAATTTATTACATGTAAATATTCATACGTGAGACTGACATGTGCTTAATGAAAGCTAATATTACTGGGGTTTTTTAGCTGTATGAACTCTTTGAAACAAATAAAAAACACTTTTTCCTCCAATCAGTTTCTTGAAATATGTTCTGATATTTGGCGACTTAACGAGTAATTCCTTCAGGTTTCTGGTTATTTTAATTTATGAGAAAAAATCATATTTTGTAACTGAGAATTTACTTTCAAATATCATACCATCGAGTCTAGACCAAACTGCAATTTCCTATCCAATTCGGTTTCCTCTCACGTCAATTTGTATATGAGCCAATTTCAGAAACTTCTAGAAGGAGATAGGCTTTTACTGTTCCTTTCTCTTACTTTTCCCCATCTTTGTATTTCTCCTTTATTTCCTCTCTTGCTCCTTGTTCCTCTTCATTGTACTGGCCTTTGGAAGAAAGCATGGCAGGGAAGACAAAGACAAAAGTGCTGTTATAATTTGCCCATTTGTTGCACCAGTGTGGCACATGCTTGCTCTCTGTAGAGGATATGAGCAGCTCTTTCATAGGTTTTCAGTGACACACTTACTGTAAAATTTCCTCATGCAAACAGAACAAAATATATCTGGCCTCTAACAGCATCCTTTTATTTACTTTTTGCTACCATCAGGTATCCCTATAACTTCACACTGTTAGAGTGACCAGTTGGCTGGACAAGTATCTTCTTAGGCATTGAGTTACCTTTTGAGTTGCTCAATTATCTCAGAGGAAACCACACATTCTGTCAGTGCAAAATGGGATCTCTTGTTTTTAAAAAGCTTCTGCACAGCAAAAGAATCCATCACTAGAGCAAAAAGGCAACCAACAATATGGTAAAAAAGTATTTACCAGTAATTCCTCAGACAAAGGGCTACTACCAAGAATATATACAAAACTTTAAAAAAAATCAGTCCCCCCAAAATTAAAGACCCAGTTCAAAAATGGGCATCTCAAATGACACTTTTCTGAGTAAGAAGTAAAAGCAGCTCAATGAAGAAATGCTCAATGTCACTGGCCATATAAGAGATGCAAATGAAAACAACTCTGAGATTTCATCTCACTCCACAAAGAATGGCTATCTGGAAATTAGCCAGCAACAAATGCTGATGAGGTTGTGGAGAAAAAGTAAGCCTTCTCCACTGTTGGTGAGAATGTAGACTAGTACAACCATTATGGAGATCAGTTTGGAGATTCCTCAAAAAACTAGGATTAGAGGTTCCATTTGACCCTGCTATTCTCCTGCTGGGGTTATACACAAGAGAAATACAAGATTCCTATCACAGTGACATATGTTCACCCATGTATAGCAGCTCAGTTTGTGATAGCTAAATCTTGGAAACAACCCAAATGCCCATCAACTCTAGACCAAATAAAGAAGATGTGGGTTTTTTTTAATAAAATGGAGTATTACTCTGCCATAAAGAATGATGAGATTGAATCATTTATACCCAAATGGACATACCCTCAGAACATACTCATAAGTGAAATAAATAGGTCACACATGTGCAAATATCATATATTTCTCTCATATGAGAAACTGAAGTTATACATATGTGCTAGAATGCATGATTGATATTGTGAAATGGTAAATCTTCAAAGGGTAATGGGGTTTAAAGGTAAATAATGAAGAAAGAAAAAATAATATTAAAAGAAAGGAAATAATGCTTGTGTATATAGGGGTGGGGAGAGGTAGGGTGGGTAGGGGCAGGGGAAAAATGAGACTTAAGTTGTGTCACATACTGGTACAAATTTTCAATGTGAAGTGTAATTGTGATGTGTATGTATAATGTACCAATAAAATGTTAATAAACAAAAACCAAAACAAATGTCTCATCTGTTTCTCATCTTCCTCTCTTGTTCTGCTGTCACAGACTTCATTACTCAGTTGCTATCCTAAGATTCTCCAAGTAAGAGTCAAGTACCTGCCCTTTGATTCATGCACACTCGAATTCCTTCAGAATGCATATAAGACATAAGAATCTCTTCCTTTCTCCTTTCTCCCTTCTCCAGATGCAAAACAAAGTAAATGAATGACTCTTTGCAGCTGACCAGACATCCAGGTAGAATGTGAGATTCTCTTTTCCCAACCACAACCACTTCAAATTCCTGAGTGATATTTTGGCTTGAAAGAAGTGATTTTTAAATTTACCCTTGATCCTCTGATTTCATAGTTTATGAACTTTTTCTTGATTTTCATATTTTCTGTATCTTCAGTCTATATAGTATATGTTGTATAGTGGATGGGAAAATAATTAAATTCCTTATTATTAAGGCCTAGAAGATAGTATTCAACTGTGCTTTGGAAAAGGCCACAATTCTGCCCTCTACATATTAGGTAGCAATAGTACCCTTCTTCTAAAGTCCAATAATCAGAAACATTGTCATACACTCTATATGGGGTTAAATCATCTCTGAGGAAAAATCTCTGCCCCAAACAAATGCTAACTCACTTCAGTTGAGTGCTCTTACTGGACTCAATTGGGTAAGGCATCCTTGCCTTTGGGTTATTTTTCTGAGATTGTAAAGCAACAGAAAATTCCATCTATTTTTACTAATTCTCCACCCCTTACCTCCATTGAGACATTGGACATTTACTTTTTATTCATTAAATAAAAAGCCACATTCTGCAATGTACCAGATACTGCCCCAGGTATTCAGACTGCAGGGAGTACATGGGCTAAGAGGGATCAGGTAACCACCAAGACTTCAACATACATGCAATATGACAGAAGTGGTGACTGAAGATTAGCAAGACATAATTCTCTACAATGAAAGAAAGAGAAGCTTTGGACAACTAAAACTCTGAGGTAATGGCCATTTAAAAAATAAAACTAATAATAGTTTGAATATGAGTCTTAGAAATAAAGAATGCAGATGAAAATAAAGAAAGAATTTGAGGAAAACATTGAATTTTGGAAGAGTTTAGTAGATGGAAATAAAAGAAAGAGGTAAAAACTTCTTTGGTTTTCCTAATGGATATATATGTTCAGGTTTGTTGGGATTTTTTTAAAATAAAGCAATTGTTAGGCAAAGGCCATTGTGAGTGGATTCTGGATATTTATATTTGGTTATTTTTGCTTGACAATAGGCTATTCAAGGCAATTTTGAATACAGAAACCCAAGGCAAAGACTTCTCCAGAGAAGTTGCAGTTCTTTACTGTACTTCTGGCTGAAATTCCTAAATTGATCCCTCAATTTTGAAAAAAAAAAAAAATGCACCACATTCCCAATTCAAGTTCTCAAAGAAGGATCTTCACTATCCAACATGAAGCCACAAAACTCCACTCCCTCTCTCGTGATTATATCTAAGCAGAATCAGTCTCACTACAATAAAATATTTTTATTTCCATGAACAGTAGACAAAATCTATACAGGCCCTTAAAATGACATCCATTTTTAAAGTAAGATTTAATTAGACACAAAAGAAACTTTTCTTTAAAATACTAGGGCATTTGTACACTACTTGTTAAAATAATCAGGTTCTAAAGATAGTGTAAAAATGTAATTCAAGTGACTGCAGGTTGGCTTTGCTAACAAACGGTAATAATGAGACCAGAACTACTTTTCATCTATTCTTAACCAACTGCATTTTCTATAATATTAAATTAAAACTAAACTTATGAAACTTTTGTTCTCTGGAAAAGAACTCATTATTTCTATTCCCTCAACTCACTGCCAGCCATGCTACAGATCCAAACTTGAGCCTTTTCATTCTTTGTCTTCCTCTCGCTTCTTTGAGATCTCTAAGGACACATCCTTACTTACTGCAAAGTCTTGAGTTCCAAAAGCACGTGGACACATACAAAGTGGCTTTGTAAATATGGGCAAGTGCTTCACTAAGATTTTATCTCATTCTTCAAAAAGTAGAGATGACATTTTCCCATACATGGTTGTTATGTAACAAGATGAGTTAAAGTTGCATGTAACATACCAAATATATACTTCATTTATAAATTCTCAATGATGAAAGTGATCCTAATGTGTATTTGAAGTGTACCAATAAATTCATTAAAGGAAAAATTTTAAAATAGTTGGTTTCAGCTGTTTGTCCACTTCCCTTCTCCTACTTTAATAATGAAAAATGTGAAAGACATGCTAGACCTACTATCTTTATACATATAAAATACAATAAGATAAAACAGTACATATCTGTATATTGTAATCCTGTGAAAAAGGTACGGATTTGTAAATACCATTCACAGTAAACAAATACATAAATATGAATTTTAAAAAGAATGTGATGATGTATATATTAAATAAGTATCATTTTATAATAGAAAAATGAATCTGTTTCATGGCTCTGTTTCCCAATCTTACAATAATTAGCACTTCATTTCCTAATAAAAAAATATAAACAAGGACTGGCTCTTTAGTTCAGTGGTATGATGCCTGCCTCACAAATACAAGATCCTGAGTTTGATCCCCAGTACCAGGAGAAGGGGGAAAAAAGGAGAAAAATATAAACGAATTTCTCCAAAGAAATAAAAATACTCCCTACCATAAAAAATATTCCCATGTTCTCATTAATGCAAAGGTTACTTTACCAATTAGTGTCTCTGGGGGGAAAAAATCCTTATTGAAAATACGATAGTATTCTTCCACTTTCTTCTGGGAATTTTTGTCATGCCTACACAGGGTGTGCCTAACCACATTTGTGCCCTTTGGAGGGTACCACAAGAGGGACAGAAGGGGGACCAACCCTTCTTATTCTCTCTCTCTCTCTCTCTCTCTCTCTCTCTCTCTCTCTCTCTCTCTCTCTCTCTCTCTCTCTCTCCTGGCAGATAAAAAGAAACCTTGCCTCTTTAAGAAACCATAGCAACACACAGACACAGGTGACGCAGGTCATGTAGGTAATGCAGGTGACTCAAACCAATCATACATTGCTAAATGCTGCTTCCACCCTTGCATTCAATCATATCCCACTGTGAGCACTGCACCCGCCCACTCATCCAATCACATCCCAAGGCACCCTATGTGAATGCTGGTAACCTCCATGATATGGTAATTAGTAAAGAAGGTCCCTAACCACGTGGAGCCTAATTGTTGTATTAATTCTGCATCACCACTCACCCTCCCAAGGACATTAGATTATGGAGGCAGCACAGTAACTGGACCAGGCTGGATTACAGACCTCACAGTGGGTGACCTGGGGGCCCCATTTTCTAGGGGATATTTATGAGGAAAACACACGAGGTGAGGTGGGTTCAAGGTGGGGGCAACCAGTACTATTCAAAAGGTGGACAAGACTATTATAAACCAGTAAGATTAAAGGAGAATCCTATGAGAAAGCAAATTGTGTAACAAGTATACAAGAATTTCCAGTCCAAGATCTTTCCCGGGGAGGACTGGCCAAGAACCCCACCCAGGTGATTGATGCCTATTTAGAATATCAGTCACTGTTGTTGATCCTACACTACATGGATGTGATGGCTTCTTTCCTTTTACAGTGCAATCCTTCAGTGAATGTGTCTTGACTATTTCCCCATTGGCTCACTGATTATCTTCTACAATGGGTTTTGTAGGGTGAGCCCTAACTGCCTACAAGATATCTAATTAGCTTACCTACCTACAACACTAGCATTACACACTCTAGATTCAGCCACATATGAGCCTCACTCATGGAGGTTTTGGGGGACATCTAGACACAAACCATAACACCAAAGAAGGGAGCTATGAAGATAAAAAGGCCTCCATGCTTTCAGATGATCCTTTGACTGAACCCTAGTCTATGTATCTTTTATTAAAATTGTATTTTATTAGTGTATGTTTGCAGTACATGAAGTTTATAATCATCTGTGAGTGAATATACATGTATATAATACATCTTGATCTTTTTTTTTAATTCCTCCCTCCCTCTGTTTCTAAATCCCTAAAAGGTGAACCTCCAAGAGGTCAGAAATCATCAATTATTAGAGAGATTTGAGTACAATAATTTCCAGACTTCCCAGCATTGGGACAATAATTTCCAGGGCTGGGAGATATTAGCACTTTACTAGTTATTTGTTAAAAACTAAGACAGTCAGTATAAATTTCAGAATGGCTGGCCCTAATGGTGAATGAAACTAACACTGGAATTTAGACCACTCTAGAAATACCCAAAGAGTTTTTAAAAAATAAAGCTTCAAAATAATCAAGCTAAACTGCAAGTTACTTAGCTACTGGATAGATAGAAAACTCAAGAAAATCAGAATGTGAGATTTACAATAAATAGTATTTATTTTTAAAAAATAACATCAGGGTTGGGTGTGGTGGCTCATGCCTGTAATCCCAGCACTCGGGAGGCAGAGGCAGGAGGATTGCTGAGTTTGAGGCTTGCCTGGGCTACATAGTGAGCTCAGAGCCAGCCTGAACTACAAAGCGAGACCCTGTCTCAAAAAAAAAAAAAAAATAACATCAGGACATTTGCTTTTATCTTTGGACAGGTAACTGCTATGGGAATGTCCTCCCACAGAAAGAAACTAGAATCTGTTAAAACTATATAAACCACTGATATTGATACATTTAGTGTTGCCAGATGAAATACAGAATGCTGAGTTAAATCTGAATTTCAGACAACTTCTTAATGTGTCTGTACTGGATATATTTGAGACATGCTGATACTAAAAGCATTTGCTATTAATGTAAAAATTAGATTTACCAAGTATCAAATACACACACAAACGCATGCCCACTCCTATGAAGCTGTGTGGTGTTTTTTTTTTTTTTTTTGAGTAAAAAATAGAACCTGAAGGCCATGCTAATAGGCACGCAAGCAGTTTATCTATACCACTGAGCTATAATCACTGTTCAAGATGTCTTTTATTATACTTGCTAAATTTAGCAAAACTGTATACATTGGACAATAGTTACAAGGTTGTGAACACAGAACAGAGAAAGAAAAACAGTGAGGTGAAATGAATGACCACCCCAGCTTTTAGGTTAGGAGCAATTCTGAACTATGGCTCTAGACTAGGGAATGCAAACAGAGACTGGAAGACTGAAGCTAACAAACCCTATAGGAGAAAATGAAGCTTTGATTCAGGTAAAGGAACAGGGCTACATATTACAGGACAGAAAAGAAAGAAATGTGAAACTAGAGCTGTACATTTTTACAGAGGGATCACCATGACTGGGATTCTCTTAGGATAAAGTTTCATGAGACAGAGAAAATTACAACTGCTATAGGGCTATAGGTTAAGTAATTGCAAGAGCTTACACAGAACCAGGTTTTCAATGAGAGATGGAAGATCTAATAAGTACAAGGAATTCTCAGTAATAATTTCAGTAGAGTGAAGTCTTAATAGCAAGCACGAACTAACACTAGACTAAGGTCTACTATACATGTATCATAAAAAGACAAGCCTTATCAGAATAAAACAAACATAAATAAATTAATGACTGGCCAGAAAAAAGTCAATCGTGCATAACACAAAAATATCTATTTAGTAAAGTTTATATACTCATTTAAAAATTCTTGGGCATACTAAGTAAGAAAATAAGATCTACTATCAAAAGAAAAACTGTCACTAGAAGTGAATTGAAAATGAAGGAGATTATGGAATTAGTAGACAAGGATGTTCAAATATGCCCAATAGGCATAAAGTTCTATTATTAATATGATGAAAAGACAAATGGAAAATATTTTCTAAAACAATCACTTTCAAGTTGAAAATTATGTCTGAAAAAATCCTGGATAAACTACTAACAAATTAAATACAACAATCTAATTAAATAGATAATTAAATTAAAGTAATTAAATAGTTAAATAGATAAGTTAAAGACTTGATAATTATATCTAAACATAACTGGAGAGAATGCATGAATGGGGGAGGAGATTCAGTAACATGTAGGGTAATATCAAATGGTTTAATATATAATTGGATAATAAGATGAGGGAAGTTGTCAGAAGATGGAAAAATATTGAACAAACTGTCACCAAAATTGCCCAGATGAGAAAAAATATAAACCTCTAGATCTAAGAAGCTCCACAAACACCAATGAGGACAACCACAAACAAAATGACAAAAAGCATTTACAATTAAATTATTGAAAATCAGAGATAATTTAAAATTAAAATCAACCAGAGTAGAACAGAACACAACACCTATGGAAAAATAGATAAGAATATCCTCCTATCAGGGACCAAAAAATCTGAAGACAACAGAGCAACAATTTTAACTTTCTGAGAACAAAAATAAAACTGTCAACTCAGAATTTATAGCCAGCAATAACAAAAACATTTATCATAAACATAAGTAACTAAAGACCTTTACAAAAATACAAAAGCTGAGAGAATTCATCAACAAGTAGACTTGTATTATGAGAAATGTTAAAAGTTTTTCAGGTAAAAAGAATCTTATACCAGATATAAACCATAACAGTTTTACTAGGAGGCATGGTTTCCAGAATAAAAAATATCAAAAGCAATAATAACACTGGATAAATTTTTTTCTGTTTCTACTTTTATTAGCATATATTTGCGGTCCATAATCATGGCATTTCCCGTGGGGAGTAAATATGCACATGTAGCACACATCTTAATTCTTTTTATCTTTTTCTTTCTTCTTTGCATCCTCCTCTCTCTTTCCATATCTTAGTCCTCTTCCCATTTGCAAATTTTCCATCTCCCTCCTTCCTATTATCCATCTTTCAAGTTAAAACTTTCAAAGGTAATGTAAAAAACCAACCATGTTTTATGACAATAAATTAGAAAGTTTTTTTTTCATGAGAAGCTACTGATTCTTAGATCAAAACAATGGGACTTTATAGTATATTTGCCTGCATCCACCCTTCCCTAGCTCCATCACATTCCTAATAGTACTAGAGTAGGTTGATCTCTGAAAAAGAATAGCTTTGCTAATGGGGATAGCAAAGTTGATTTTAAACTGTGGAAAAACAAGATACCTCTGGACAAAATTGATAACCAAAAGGGAAACTGTTATCACAGCCAATCAGAAATTAGAATATGATTGTGATTTATAAAAATCAGCAGAGTAGACAAACTATTAACAGTAAATTTACAGAATTAGAAAGTCAGAGTAGTCCATAATTGGGAGATAGTAGATGGGCAACTAGCCAACCACACACCCCTAAGTGGGCATGAAACCTTTGCATAAAGAAAAGAGACATCAGGGAGCAGAAAATAAAAGGTGGACCAAGTTTATAATTCAGCTGAATGAGAATGCTTTCTGCAATCCAAACATAAACTCACAGAAAAGAAGAAAGTCTCACTGACAACATATTCAGTTATAATCTTTGACCAGTTAATGGCTGACCACTAAGTTACTCTGACACAAAGAATGACCTTGCCCCCTCCTCCAGCACACTAGGATTCAAAATAAAAGAAGTGATTTTCTAAAAATATCTGAGCAGAAATATCAGTGAAAACACACTGTAAGGGAGAGTGTTTATGCAGAGTTAGGACAAGACAGGCAGTAACAAGCAAGCAGTAATAAAAACCATCTTAGGAAAATTAAAGACGTTCTTAGACTATCTAAAATGTTTTCACAAAAAAATTATAAATCATACGGAGAAATGTGGAATATGATCATATTCAGCAGAAAGATAAGTCGATAAGAAACTGTCCCTGGGGAAACACTAAAATTGGGTTTAACAGACAATGACTTCAAAGAAACTATTATGAATACTTCCAAAGAACTAGTGAAAATCATATTTTAAAAATAAAGGTTGATAATAGTAGTTCATCAAAATAGGAACTATTGAGGGCTAGGGCTTTAGCTCAGTTGGTACAGATCCTACTTGGAAGCAGAAGGGCTGAGTTCAAGACCCAGTACTGCAAAAAAAAAAAAAACTAGAACTATCCTTAGGGATCTTAAAATCTTACTAGCTCAAGAAGAGACTCAATAGCACATCTGACATGCTAAAAGAAAGAACAGACCAAATAAAAATGTGAGCAGAAAAAAATAAATGAAGGAAAAATAATCCCAGACACCTGAGAGAAAAAGTTGGTAAGTGTGATAGAATCACAGATGAAAATAAAGAGAAAATAATAAGAAAAAAAATTAATAATAGCTTTCCAAACCTGGTCAAAACATTTAGACCTGCAAGCAACTCAAAAATCTCAGAGTAAAACAGACCAAAACACAGTCAATACCAGAAACATAGCAATCAAAATGTGGAAAGTGACAGACAGTAGCAAAAGAGAAATAACATCACTTACAAAGACAAACTCCACAATCAAGAACTAATTTTTCATCAACAATGACGAAGTTCAGAAGGTAGTTGAAATAACATGCAAAATTCTGGGGGGGTGGGGAATAAGCCAAAAACATGTCCAGCAAATCCACCTTTCAAAAATGAAAGTAAGGGCCAGAGATTTAGCTCAGTGGTTCCAGCGCCTGCCTCACAAGTGCAAGGTCCTGAGTTTGATCCCTGGTAAGCACATACAGTGCTGGGTGTGGTGACTCACGCCCACCAGCAATCATTAGCACATACCACAGTGCCGGGGGCACGGTGGCTCACACCTGTAATCCCAACAGTCAGGAGGCAGAGGCAGGAGGACTGCTGAGTTTGAGGCTTGCCTGGGCTACATAGTGAACTCAGGGCCAGCCTGAACTACAAAGCGAGACCCTATCTCAAAAACAAAAACAAAAAACAAAAACAAAAGAAAGTAAAATACCGATAACCTGATAAGGATGTAAATAACCTAAAGAATCTATCAGAAACTCTTGAAAGAGACGAATTTTCAAATCACCTAATATTCTCAATACTAGAAATTAACAAGTGTAACTTTTCAAAAATGCTATTTATAACAATTAAAAATAATGAAGCATCTGTATATAAATATAACAAAATACCTATGTAATCTGTACAAACAGAACTTGAAAAAAATAAAAGAAAAACATCAGAAAAATTTAAAGAAATAAAAATATGTAAGTATTTTGGATTACCAAATAATGCTATAATCTGACTGTGAAACGCTTTACTTATCTTTGATATAGATGCAAAATTTATCAACAAACTATTAGAAACACAAACATTCAAACATATGAGAAAATTATATTACATAATCATATAGGATTAATTTCACAAATGAAAACTTGACTAAATTACTATCTTAATAGTATAAAGGAGAAAATACATAATCATCTTAACAGACATACAACATTATTTGAAAACATTCAATACCTAATCAGGATTAAAATCTATAAACAAACTAAAAATGTAAAAAAACCTTTCACAAACTGATAAAAGCTGTAAAAATCTACACTGATATACTTAATGAAGAAAGATTGAATTCTTTCCCTTCAGAATGGCACAAAATGAATTCTTTCCTTTCAGAATGACACAAAATGAAGATGTTCACTTTCTTCATTTCTATTCAACCTTACAGTGAGCAAGCTATAAATAAATTAAAAGAGCTCATGTTGGAAAGGAACACTTAACACTGTACTTGCATGCCAGCATATGAATGTAATATAGCACTCTGGGAGGCTGAGCCAGAGGATTGCAAGTTCAAACCAAGCATGGGGAACTCAGTGTTTTAGCAAGATTCTGCCTCAAAATTTAAAAAATACTGGAGACATAGTGCAAAGACCCTGGGTTCAATCACCAGTACCACAAAAAAAAAAAAGTAAATTACATTAGTAAACAATATGACAAACAATGTTAAATATACTAAGGCACCTCATTTTTTTAATTGAATTCTTTATTGGTACAATTTACATACATCTCAAAATCACATATAACATTGGGAAATTTGTACCAGTATATGCCACAAGTTAATTCTCATTTTTTACCCATATCCCTACCCACTCCCCCCTCCTCCCCCCTTATACATGCTCTTTTATTTTCTTTCTGTATCATATTTATTCCTTCCCCTCATCACATTCCCACACCAAGTTTCCTATAGAAATATTCCACT
>PVIC010033843.1:0-19923 GCA_004025085.1 Thryonomys swinderianus | reverse complement strand
GGATCTCATTCTACTGAAAAGCTTCTGCACAGCCAAAGAAGTCGCTGGCACTGCTAGAAGACAACCAAGAACATGGGAAAAATCTTTACTAGCTTTGTATGAGACAAAGGGCTATTATCGACAATATATAAAGAACTCAAACAGATCAGCCTCCTCAAGTTTAAAGACTCAATTCAAAAATGGGCAACTGAAATGAACAGACACTTCTCAGAGGCAGAAGTCAAAGCAGCCAAGAAACATATGAAGAAATGTTCAACATCACTGGTCATTCGAGAGATGCAAATGAAAACAACACTGAGATTTCATCTCATTCCACAAAGAATGGCCGTGATCACAAAGTCAACCAACGATAAATGCTGGCGTGGCTGTGGGGAGAAAGGAACCCTTCTCCACTGTTGGTGGGATTGCAGACTTGTGCAACCATTGAGGAGATCTGTGTGAAGATTTCTCAGAAAACTAGGACTAGGGGTCCCATTTGACCCTGCTATCTCCCTGCTAGGAATATACCCAAAAGAATTTAAAAACTCACATTGGAAAGACAGATGTACACCCTTATTCATAGCAGCTCAGTTCGTGATAGCTCAATCTTGGAAACAACCCAAATATCCATCAACTGGAGAGTGGATAAAGAAGATGTGGGTTTTTTTAATAAAATGGAGTATTACTCTGCCATAAAGAACGACAAGATAGATCCATTTAGGTGCAAATTGAGACACCTGGAGGATATACTAATAAGTGAAATCAATAGATCACATATAGACAATTTCCGGATCTTCTCTTTGGCATGAACACCAGTAGATGCAAATGAGTTCTAGAAAGTAGGACAGCTTTTATAGAGTGGAATATTTCTATAGGAAACTTGGTGTGGGAATGTGATGAGGGGAAGGAATAAATATAATACAGAAAGCAAAAAGAGCATGTATAAAGGGGGGAGGAGGTGTTGTTGGGTAGGGATATGGGTAAAAAATGAGAATTAACTTGTGTCATATACTGGTACAAATTTCCCAATGTTATGTGATTCTGAGATGTATATAAATTGTACCAATAAAGAATTCAATTAAAAAAAAAGAATTCAATTAAAAAAATAGGTCTTGCATGTATCATATTGTGTAAGCACATTTAAAAGTTTTCATATAATTTAGTTTTTAAATTTACATTTATGTTAAAATGAATTAACATTAAAAAATCCTTCTCTTATGCATTGAAAACATTTTAAGCGTTCAGTAGTGAGATATATACTGCATACTGCTTTTGTGGAATTTTTGTTTGTTTGTTTTTGAGAAAGGGTCTCACTTTGTAATTCAGGCTGGCTCTGAGCTTCCTATGTAGCCCAGGCAAGCCTCAAACTCAGCAATCCTCTTGACTCTGCTTCCCGAGTGCTGGGATTACCCACGAGAGCCACCATGCCTGGCACTGTGGTATGTGGTATTGATTGCTGATGGGCGTAAGTCACCACGCCCAGCATTTTATGTGGTTACCAGGCTCAAACTCAGGACCTTGCATTTGTGACGCAGGCGCTGGAACCACTGAACTAAATCTCCGGCCCTTGTGGAATGTTTTTATTAAGAAAACTGCATTTTTTTTTTTTTTTTTTGGAGACAGGGTCTCACTTTGTAGTTCAAGCTGGCCCTGAGCTCACTATGTAGCCCAGGCAAGCCTCGAACTCAGCAATCCTTCTGCCTCTGCCTCCCCAGTCCTGGGATTACAAGTGTGAGCCACCACGCCCAGCTAAAACTGCATTTCTTAAAGGAAACCAAATTTTGAATCAGACATATTCAGTGAACGGCATTTATGGCCATGTTATTCATCATATTCACTAAGCTTCCTTGCAATTTGTTTTAAATCAAACTGGCAAAAAATTTTAAAACTACCTGAGCTTTTCTCTTCAATTATGTATGATCAACACTAATTACTCTACTTTTAATGCATGGTACAGCCAACAAGATTACTGGTTGGGAAATTTTACAAAATCCATATTTGGAATTTCATTCATATACATGGAGCCTTCTGGTAGCTTAGATGGACTTAAATATCAGATAGTACTCAGTCCTACTGTAATTGTTTCAAGGGATAATTTAAAAGTATCTTTTTGGCAACCTTTATTTGTTTCTGCCTTTTCCCTTTTGTTACTGTGCTCTGTAACTTTCTTCATCAACAATTGAGCTTCAGGGAAAATCAATTTAAAAAGACAGTTAACAAATAAATCTTTGCATAATTTCTACTGTATTATTTCTGATCAGACTTACTCTATTCTCTTGCAGCCCAAGATAAAAAACATCAAGCTCATGTTAGTAAATATTTAGGATTGTAAAGCACAATAGGCTCTTCAGCTTCTGCAAATTAAATTAAGGAATCACTTTACAGTAACAAACCACACAAAAACCACTGGGCTGCACAGAATAAAAGAGAGAAAATCAATTACAGTGCAATGATGCCACTTTCCCAATCAATTAGAAATTAACAAAAGTGTCTGTTTCTAGGAGGCCTGATGGCATAATTTTCTTACAGTTTTTCATCTATGAATATTAAGAATTGTTTGTTAATTTAAGAGAAGAAAGCCACAATCATAATCATTTGGAAAGAAACATATTCATTTTTTCCAGTAACTTTAAACTTATCTCAAAGCACTTGTATAATTTTAAGTTGCTTTCTTTTAAATGAATAGCAACACATTTTAAAATTTTATAGCAACTTGAATCTATTAAGTGGAATTAATTTATATGATTATTGAGAATTTTAGTAAAATTTGTTAACACTGCTTTACAAAAGAATAAATGACCATCTTCCATACACCTCTTCAATAAAACTTTGATATTAATTTTTGATTTATTGAGTTTCAAAGAAATTGAGAGAATTAAAACACAATGATCCTAGGGTAAATGTTTCTGATAGTATTCTTTCTTATATCTAACTTAATGACAAGGCATGTATTTGTGTTTTTATGTTAGCCAATGTTTCATTTTTCTTTATTCCATTTTTTTATAAACCAAGAGCCTTTGCTTTTATGCCTGGCTAGTTTAGCTTAAGTCAAAACATTAGTGTAACAGTAGCATAGATCTGAATGTTTTATTTCCTGTTTTTTGGCTTAGCTAACAGTGCCAGAGTAAGACAAGAAGCTACCCAGTAAATGCGCATCCTGAGAGCATGCTCCTAATGTGCAGCGAGTCCCTCAAAGTCTGTGACCCTCATGGGTCACCGTCAGGCTTTGTATGGGTGGCCTTCTCTGGGAGATGCCAGTGTGGCAGTTTTGTATCAGTTCCCAGCTCGGCCCTGTTTGCTGGCCAGCACTGCTGATCATATCCTCTCTGCCCAGCGCAGCCTTGTGTGGGCTGTCCCATCTGCCATTGTGTGATCTGGTATGTTCATGCCTACCTCTGTGCAGTTTTCTTCCTGGTGTGCAGTAGAGTTCCAGATTTCCTGTCCTATCTGGAACTATTACCTGCATGGGGAAAGCCAACTCCTAAAGTGAGCATTAGAGGACACCAGCACCTTCTGATGTCAAGGGCTTTACCTTTTTTTACACAGCTCTTCTTGGAGTCCGGCTCCCCTAAGATTTTGTCATACCTGTTAACCAGGCCACCAGAAGAGGGAGACAGGGAGAATGGATAGACTAGGGTGATCTGGATAAATTCTACAAACTAAGACAAAACAATTTTGGACAAAACAAATTTGGAACAGAACATTGTTGTTTTCTGGAAATTGAACCTTGAAAGAGCATGTTCAATACTATAACTACCAAGGTTTTCATTTCTAAAATTGTGATAACAGCTGTTCTAAAATCTGCATGAAAGATGAATTGATGCTTTAAATGGAGAAATGAAAGTGATGTACTATTTTATAATGATTCAATATAGCTATGTACCTATTTAATGCTAAAGAATATTGCTAGTTAGTATGTATAATCTGTGCAGTTGATTTAGTTTCTATTTTTTCTGCAGTTTTATGCATGATTTTAAATAAATTCTAAATATTTTGTATGTAATAGAATTCTTTCATTTAATTTTAGCTATTTTATTTGCAGTACATAAAATATACAAAACCATTTTTCAACTTTAAATTTGATGACAAAAAATACAAAAAGTTAACCATAAATTATCAGAAGTATACCATTTGTGTTCATTATATTTTTTGAATATTACATGAACTGTGGCATAGTCTAGTAAGTGTAAATTAACTTAGGTGAGACATATATATTTCTATTTCAGAATATTCATAATGTCTCTTACTCCACTTATTTGTATGAGACAATTACAAGTGGCTATTTCTAAAACATAACAAATATGCAAATGTATTTGAATTCTATCATTTTCCTAATGTTAAACACCAAGGAAAGGTGATATTTTAAAATTGATACACTAAAACACACAAATGGCATTTCTAAATTTATTTCATATTTTATAGTCATTTTTCTTTACATAATTTAATTTGTGTAAATAACAGTTTTGACCTATAATTCATATCTTTAAAAGTGTCCATCAAAAATTAAGCATGAGGGTCGGAGATTTAGCTCAGTGGTTCCAGTGCCTGCCTCACAAGCGCAAGGTCCTCAGTTTGATCCTGGTAACCACATACAATGTTGGGCATGGTGACTCATGCCCACCAGCCATCAATACCACATACCACAGTGCCGGGTGTGGTGGCTCACGCCTGTAATCCCAGCACTCAGGAGGCAGAGACAGGAGGATTGCTGAGTTTGAGGCTTGCCTGGGTTACATAGAGAGCTCAGAGCCAGCCTGAACTACAAAGTGAGACCCTGTCTCAAAAAAAAAAAGTAAATAAATAAATAAAATAAAAATTTAAGGCCAGAGGGTTAGCTCAGTGGTTCCGGCACCTGCCTCGCAAGCGCAAGGTCCTGAGTTTGATCCCCGGTAACCACATAGAATGCTGGGCGTGGAGACTCACGCCCACCAGCCATCAATACCACACACCACAATGCCAGGTGTGGTAGTTCATACCTGTCATCCCAGCACTGGGGAGGCAGAGACAGGAGTATTGCTGAGTTTGAGGCTTGCCTGGACTACATAGTGAGCTCAGAGCCAGCCTGAACTACAAAGCGAGACCCTGTCTCAAAAAAAAAAAAAAAAATTAAGCATGATATAACAAACCTCTCATAGTTAAATTTTGTAGTTGTCCTCTGAACTGTAAGGTGACTTTCTGTTTGCTGAAATCCAATTTGATTTATTGTTTTTAACATCTGGTTATCTTTTCCCTCCTTCAGATAAAAAAAACTGCAGTAGACATTGATAAATCTATTTACAAGCCTTGTAAAAATTCAACTGTGTAAAAAATTAGTTACCTGCCAGGTAAATAATCAGACATTTATGTATTTTAGGCCTATTGAGTGAATTTTCATCTCAAATGAAAAGTTCTAAGTGATGTGTTAATAATTCCCTAAGAGTTGATCAGATTTTCCTTAGAAATGTTGGCACTGAAATACTCAAATTTCACTTTACAGTATTTTTAGAAACATGTATCAAAGACATGTACAACAAACATGGCTTTGTACATGTGGTGTTGTTAGAGCCTTTTCAACTAAAACAAATACTGACACACTGTTTTGGAAATTCACTATAAATATCAAATGTTATTAACTTTTCAGTTTGTGTTCATAAATGTTTATCTTTTTCTATTAAAAATGTTTACTATTATAAAGTATCAAGACACAGTAGGCAGTAACTGCATTGGTTGTCTTGAGTTATATAAGAAATAGTTAAAACATTTAAGTAGAGTTATTACATGTTTATATCTTACTTTTGATCTCCAAATAGTATTTACTACATTCCAGATGTTAAAAACATTACATTGTGCTGTTGGTGGTACTAAGAGCATTTAGTAAATGAGAATACACATAGACAATGGTTTGCTGAACCTTAAAATCACTGGAATGTGAATCAGGTGAATTATTATTTGGCTAATAATATAATCATCTAAATGCCTGGTGGGATGTACTAAAAATTGTAAGGCTTTAAAAAAAAACAGTGACCAAAAGCTCATGTTCTCAACTCCTAAGTCCTCCTACAAATGCACTTAATATAACAAAGAGATTGGGTGAGAATCACAATTTGAAATGAAAATTACATACATTTTATTAGGCAGTGACTTGTAAGATAATTATATACAGTGACTATGCTATATATCACGAGATTTTAATATCTATTCAACTAGCTCATCTGTAGGAAATTACAGAGATGCTCAGTTAATGTGCCTTCATGACTTCTGTGTAAACTTCTTTGAACACTTCCTGTTTTTTTCTATACACTGAAGTCCCACTTGCTATCATTGGAGCACATCTGTCAAGCAATCTATCTCTAAGACAGGGGCCTGAATATACTTGATGTTTAACTTTATTTCTCCATATTTTTTTCATGTCAAACCTTCACATACTGCTTAGCCCCAGGAAGCAAGTTGCCTCTCTGCTCTGACCAGAGGCTGTTTGCTGTCGATGTTGATGCTGTGCTATCTGATCCTGAAAGTAACGACCTACCCAGTACTCTGCTCCCGCAGGGAAAGGAGACAGCCCTGGTTGAAATGCACTCGGAACATAGGTTACATTAACCTTACTCTAATAATGGTAAAGTTAGTGAACCATCCTTTGGTGGTCTTCACTCAGAGGAATTTGTATTTAATAACACTTGGCCTCCTGGTGACTCCAGGTTCCAAGAAGGACCTACTAGAGGCAGAAATGATTACACAGCCCCAAACTCCCTCAAGAAATGCATTTGGGGCTAGACTGCAGTGATTGAAGACATAGCACGGTGTCATTGTTGTGGGCAGAGCCTTCTGTGCTGGGTGAGCCATGGACAACAAGGAAAGGAATAATCAGTCCAGAAACAGTACCACAGGGTCAGGATTTGCAACAGTGGAAGAAATCATATGTCTCCAGTGTGTGTCCCAATTTCAGTTTGAAAATGTAAAATGCTTTATTTTCATTTTCATTGATAAAATACTTGAAATCACATAAAAGGAATACATGTAAAGATATTCTAAGATGAATGAGGTAGTAACATACCTTTCAGTCCAGACTCATTGACAAGAACTTGCACAGTCAGCAACAGGAACCTCTACTGTGCCCGAAAAGTTGCCGCTTTCATGACCTTAATGGACTTCTCACATCTTTGTGAATCTAGTGTACATTTCTAGCCACTATGTTGTGGCTGTGCCCATTATTTAAGTGTTTCTAAGTGGATGGCAAAGATCCAGCTCTTCATGACTTCATTCTGGAACACTAGACTCAAATTCAGGGTTGAACTGGCCTCCCAGTAACATGTCTGACTTTTGAGTTTTCTACTTCAAGATAATGCAAAAGTAATACACATTCAGAAGAAAATATTTTTGGGGGATTTTGAATTTTTCCTTTTTCCAAATCTAATGCTGTGCATGTATGTTACATTAGAATGGGCCAAATAGTCCTGGTTCTTGTAAATGACAAGGAAAGCGCTGTCAAGCATACAGATCAAAGTAAGTAGTAAGTAGGTACTTACTGAAGACAAGGGATGTAGGCACAGGAATAGACAGAAGGAAGAGAAACCACGAAGAACACTCCATGAGCTCTAACACAGCAATGCAGACTTGCAGCATGTGGGGTAGGACCCCTAACTCCAGGTGCCTCCCATTCCATCTCTCACTGGGGTTGGAACTAGTCTGCCACTTTGGCCTTGAGACCTCCTAAGCTTAAACATGGACAGTCCCTGGGTGGTGCTGTGCCCATAGCTAGAAGAGTACAGTTTGTTCATACAGTTTCTGACTGTGTCCCTGAGCTGTGCTCATGCTGGGCAGTAGCCATGACCCCAGCAGCCTACAGGATCCCGTGACTGGGAAGGAAGCAGCTGGCACTCTATAGGGCTGGGTGGCCCAGGTGGAAGATGCTGCTGTGCACTCAAGCTGTAGGAGATGCTCTGCTCACACTGTAGAGCAGGCTGTGTCTCAGGTGGATTTTGCCACGCTGTAGGCCTAGGTGAACATTCTGATAGCATTTAAGATAGGCTCAGCTATGGTGTGTGGTGGATTGGATGTCCTCAATGTGCTTTGAAGTTAAGTTATTTTCAATTTATGAGGATTTATTGATTTTAGTTATTTTCACTTACTAGAAAATTTCATTATCAGGAAAATATCATTTTTAATGGTTGTTTTCCTTCTAATAATTTTGTTTTGTTTGATCTTGATAATACTTATGTTTTGATATTCTGAGTCTTTTTGATACTTAGAAGTGACCATAATTTGGGGTGACTTTCCTTTAATTGTACTCTGCTGTTGGCTTTTGCTGGTGGTATTTTCTTTTGTTGTTTGGCTATTGCTCTAGTAGGTGGTGATGACTGGCCTGCTGACACATCCCACATCTATTCCCAGCCCGATTTCAATCTTTTCTTGACTGTTTATCCCACAAACTTGAAAACCGTGTCAAGGTCCTCTTGTCAGGACCATCAGGTCCTTGTTACTTCTTTGGCCATCACTGGAATAGGTGCATGTACCTGTAGTTAAGTGCTTGTAGAGGTATTCAGAGTTTCTGTTTGCAAGTGTGTTAGTGTTGATGATTTAGTTTCCACGGGTATCTGTGCATTCAATGAGAACCCATGCCATTGAATTCTGTTACAAATATCTTTCTTAGTTTTTCAGTTTGATTCTGTAAATGATCTCTTTGTTCTTCAGTGTAGGTTAAGGGAAATACATAGATTAAGGGAAAAAGTTCCAGTACAATCTGTATTTTTTATTTTCCTTCCTAATAAAATTAAGAATTCTAATATTATTATTAAATGAGAAGCTAAATATTTCCATCTTGATCATATAGAAACATATTTATAGATATTTTTTAACTTTGAGTGCATATTTAATATTTTACTGATATTTTTGATATTATATAGATTGTAATTCAAAAGTCCCACTTTATAATGTATATATTCACAATTATTTTTTAATTGAATTCTTTATTGGTATAATTTATATACATCTCACAATCACATATAACATTGGGGAATTTGTACCAGTATATGACACAAGTTAATTCTCATTTTTACCCATATCCCTACCCACCCACACCTACCCACCCCCTTTATACATGCTCTTTTATTTTCTTTTTGTATCGTATGTATTCCTTCCCCTCATCACATTCCCACACCAAGTTTTCTATGGGAATTTCCCACACTATAAAAGCTGTTATACTTCCTAGAGACCATTTGCATCTACAGGTGTTCAGGTCAAAGAGAAGATCCGGAATTTGTCTATATGTGATCTATTGATTTCACTTATTAGTATATCCTCCAGGTGTCTCCATTTGCACCTAAATTGATCTATCTTGTCATTCTTTATGGCAGAGTAATACTCCATTTTATAAAAAAAAACACATCTTCTTTATCCACTCTCCAGTTGCTGGGCATTTGGGTTGTTTCCAGAAGGAGGTATCATGAACTGAGCTGCTATGAACAAGGGTGTACATCTGTCTTTCCAATGTGAGTTTTAAAAATACTTTTGGGTATATTCCTAGCAGGGAGATAGCCAGGTAAAATGAGACCCCTAGTCCTAGTTTTCTGAGAAATCTCCACACCGATCTCCACAATGCTTGCACAAGTCTGCAATCCCACCAACAGTGGAGAAGGGTTCCTTTCTCCCCACAGCCTCGCCAGCATTCATTCTTGGTTGATTTTGTGATTGCGGCCATTCTTTGTGGAGTGAGATGAAATCTCAGTGTTGTTTTCATTTGCATCTCTCAAATGACCAGTGATGTTGAACATTTCTTCATATGTTTCTTGGCTGCTTTGACTTCTGCCTCTGAGAAGTGTCTGTGCATGTCAGATGCCCATTTTTGAATTGGGTCTTTAAACTTGGGGAGGCTGATCTGTTTGAGTTCTTTATATATTGTAAATAATAGCCCTTTGTCCGATAAACAGCTAGTAAAGATTTTTTCCCATGTTGGTGGTTGTCTTCTAGCAGTGCCTGTGACTTCTGTGGCTATGCAGAAGCTTTTCAGTAGGATGAGATCGATTTCTTGATTCTTTCTGCTAGTTCTTGTGCTATAGAGGTTTTATTCATAAAGTCTCTGCCTAAGCCAATGTCTCCAAGAGTTTTAGCTAAACTGTATTCCAGCAGGCTTATTGTTTGTGTTTTAATGTTTAAGTCTCTTATCCACTGTGAGTTTAGTTTTGTGCATGGTAAAAGAGATAGAATTAGCTTTAGCTTTTGGCAGGCTAAAGCCCAGTTTTTCCAGCAACATTTGTTAAAGAGGCTGTCTTTCTTCCATTGGGGATGTTTGGCTCCTTTGTCAAAGATAACGTGGCTTAGTATATCAGAGTTGTTTCTGGGTCTTCTAATCTATTCCACTGGTCCTCGGGTCTGTTACTTTGCCAGTACCATGCAGTTTTTATCACAGCAGCATTAAAGTAGAGTTTTAAATTGGGGATTGTAATACCCAGTGCCATGTTGTGGTTGCTTAGAATTGCTTTTGCTATTCTAGGTTTCTTGTGTTTCCAGATGAATTTTTGTATTATTTTCTCTAGCTCTGTGAAGTATACCATTGGAATTTCAATTGGAATTACATTGAATCTATATAGTAGTTGGGGGAGTATAGCCATTTTGACGATGTTTGTTCTCCTGACTCAGGAACAAGGGATATCTTTCCACTTTCTGGTTTCCTTTTCTATCTCAGTTTTCAGAGTCCTATAGTTTTCAGAGTAGAGGTCTTTCACTTCCTTTGTTAGGTTGATTCCTAGATATTTCATTTTTCTGGGTGCTACTCTGAAAGGGATTGCCTCCCCCCATTTCTCTTTCAGTGAGTCTGTTGTTTGTGTAGACAAAGGCTGTAGATTTTTGAGCATTGACCCTGTATCCAGCAACACTACCATATTTGGTAATTAAGTCTAGCAGTCTTTTGGTTGAGTTTTTAGGATCCTCTAGATAGAGTATCATATCATCAGCAAATAATGGCAGTTTCACTTCTTCCTTTCCTATCTTTATTCCTTTTATATCTTTGTCCTGCCTGATTGCTATGGCTAATGTTTCCAGTACTATATTGAACAAGAGTGCTGACAACAGGCATCCTTGTCTCATTCCTGACCTTAGTATAAAAGGTTTCAGTTTTTGCCCATTGAGTATGATGCTGGCTGTTGGTTTCTCATAAATAGCTTGTATTAAATTGAGATAAAGTGCATTGATTCCAATTCTCTGTAGGGTTTTGATCATGAATGGGTGTTGGATTTTTGTCAAATGCTTTTTCTGCGTCTATTGAGATAATCATATGGTTTTTGTTCTTGAGTCTGTTAATATAGTGTATTACATAGATTGATTTACGTATGCTGAACCAGCCTTGCATCCCTGGGATAAATCCGACGTGATCAGGGTGTATGATTTTCTTAATAACTCTCTGTAATCTGTTTGCAAGTATCTTATTGAGGATTTTTGCATAAATGTTCATTGAGAGACTCGCCTGTAGTTTTCTTTTTTGGTGGTATCTTTCCCTGCCTTTGGAATCAAGGTGATGGTTGCTTCAAGGAATGATTTGGGGAGTACTGCTTCCCTTTGAATTTCATTAAAGAGATTGAGAAGTACTGATATTAACTCTTCTTTAAAAGTTTTGTAGAGTGCAGCAGTGAAGCCTGCAGGACCAGGGCTTTTCTTTGTTGGTAGGTTTTTTATTACATTTTCAATTTCCCAGATTGATATCGGTTGTTTAACATTTTTATATCCTCTTCATTCAGCTTTGGAAGTTCATATGTGTCTAGGAATCTATCCATTTCTTCTAGATTTTCCACCTTCTTGGAGTATAGATTTTCAAAATATGTGTTTATGATCCCTTGGACTTCTTCTGGGTCTGTGCTGATTTCCCCATTTTCATTCCTTATAGCATGGATTTGAGCCTTTTCCTTCCTTTGTTTGATAAGGTTGGCTAAGGGTCTGTCTATCTTATTTATCCTTTCAAAGAACCAACTCTTTGATTCATTGATTCTTTGTATTGTTCTCTTTGTCTCCACTGCATTATCTTCTGCTCTGATCCTTATAATTTCCTCCCTAGTATGTGCTTTGGGTTTGTTTTGCTCCTCTTTTCCTAGTTGTCTGAAGTTCATCATTAGATTGTTTATTTCAGTTTGCTCTATTTTCTGAGTGTAGGCATTCAGTGCTATGAATTTCTCTCGCAGAACTGCTTTCATTGTGTCCCATAAATTCCTGTATATTGTGCTAGGGTTGTTGTTGAGTTGTAGAAACTGTTTAATTTCTTCTTTAATTTCTTTTGTGGCTCATTGGTTGGTTAACAGAGTGTTGTTCAATTTCCATGTGTTTGTGAGGATCTTGGAATTTCTTCTGCTATTCAGCTCCAGTTTCAAGGCACTATGGTCTGATAGTATGGAGGGGATAACTTTGATTCCTTTGCCTCTACTTAACTTTTTCTATGGACTAGAATGTGATCTATTTTGGAGAATGATCCATGAGCAGCTGAGAAGAAGGTACATTCTCGCTTTGAAGGGTGAAAAATTCTGTAGACATCTAATAAGTCCATTTGCTCAAAAGTTTGATTTAGCTCAAATATTTCCTTATTGATTCTTTGTCCAGCTGATTTGTCAATTTGTGACAGTGGAGTATTAAAATCCCCTACTACTACTGTATTCATGGATAACTGGCTTTTCATGTCCAGTCATGTTTGTTTTATATAGTTGGGTGCGTTTTTTGTAGTTTCCTGTGGCATGGATGATTGTTTACCAACCTTTTATTTTCAGTCTATGGGTTTTCTTCTGAATTAGGTGTGTTTCCTGTATGCAGCAGATTGTAGAATCTTGCTTCTTGATCCAATCTGCTAGTCTGTGCCTTTTAATTGGCCCATTGAGGCTGTTGACATTAATGGTTATGACTGATATGGACATATTCAGAGCTGCCATGTTTCCCTGTTCTTGGTTCTTTTCTTCTTTGCTTTTCCCCTTTTCTATTTATTTTCTTGTTTGCCCCAGTGAATTCATTCTCCTGGGTCTTGTGTGTACGGAATTTTCTGTGTTTTTTTTTTTTTTTCCCCAAGATGTTCTTTAGCATGTTTTGGAGTGCAGGTTTTCTATTTGTGAAGTTTTTCAGGTTTTCTTTATTATGGAAGTATGTTATTTCTGCTTCTATTCTGAAAGATAGTTTTGCAGTATACAACAGTGTAGCTTGGAGGTTCTTTTCTTGCAATGCTTGAAATACTTCCCTCCATGCTCTCCTTGCACTGAGTGTTTGTGTTGAAAAGTCTGCTGTGATCCTAATGGGCTTCCCTTTGTAGGTGATTTTCTTCCTTTCTCACACTGCTTTCAGTATTTCATTCTTTTGTTGTACATCTGGAACCTTGATAATTATATTTCTAGGTGTAGATATTTGTATGTCATGGCATTTTGGAGTCCGATAGGCCTCATTTATCTGTATGTCTATTTCTTATCCTGTGACATTTTCTGTTGCTATCTCTGACAATAGCTTTTTTATGTCTTTTACACTGTCTCCAGCTTCCTCAGTAACTCCAATCAGTCTTATATTATTTTTCTTTGAGTCATCTAGAAGCTGTTGAATTGATTTCTCATGGTCCCTTGCTCTTTTCCATAGATTATACCTTTCCTGCTCCCTTGCTGCTATGCTGTCTTCTAGGTCTGAGATTTGGTTCTCTGCTTCATTCATCCTACTGCACAAGCTTTTGTTCTCCTTCATCATTCCCCGGAGCTCTGCTTGAAGCTGTTTAAAAGTTTCCATTGCTTCTGCTATCTTAGATTTTAACATCTCACTGATCTCTTCTTTAATGATGTCTTTCACTGTGGACAGTATCCCTGTTTTGGTATCAAAGATGAGTTCTGATTTCCATTTTACTAGATCTGCTTTAGTTACCATCTCCAAGAGTCCTGGTGTTTGAGTTTCAGTTTGCCCTATTTCCCTTTTCTCTGAATTTCCCTGTGGTGGTGATCTTTGTGTCTGGTTTTTTGTGTATTTTCTCATTTCTAGTGTTTCATTGTTATTAATGCTCTTCTTTGTCTGATGACAGGGCAATGTTTGTTGCAGGTCTCTATTATCTAGATCCCTTTGGATGTGGCACTTTCCTGGGGGGTCCTCCTTGAATCTGTAATGGCCCTTGAGAGTTCTCACTTCTGACACATCATGGGAGGTATTTGAGCAGAACCATCACATCATGTTTGTTAGCACAATACAGTAAATGCCAATATCAGTATTAAACACAGTAAATAAGATAAAAAAGTTTTGTTAAATTCTATTCTGGAGACTTTGAGCTTGTGAGTTACCTCTATGTCTATTTGCCAGAATTTAGAATTAATCAGCAATGTGTATACAACATACAGATCATAGATGTAGCCCCCATACCCTTTGGGGATAAAAGGTCACCGGGGAATCAGGGAGGTAGGGAGACAGGAGGAAAATGAAATAAGGTTAGCAGATTTAGGAAGATCACCTATGCCCTAGAACCTCATATATGTCAGTGCGTACTACAAGATAAAAGGGCATATGTACAATAGTACCAACTGTATGCTGCAAGACCGTTGGAGGTTTTGCACAGCTTCTTACCATAGTACAGAAGAAGAAATAGGGCAGCCTAAGAATCTTTTACTTCTGGGTATTGCTTCTGACAGGAAGATAAGAGAGGGTGTGGGGACAAGAGGTGAATAGAGGGATCTAGGAGTAGATGGCAAAAAAGCAGCTAGATTCCCCCCCCCCTTTTTTTTTTTATCTCTTCTGGTCTCTCAGTGAGCCTCCAGGAGCACACCTCCTGTGGAGGGATGCAGGAGATGGCTCCAGCTTCTCTAGGACCTGGGTCCTCACAATGCAGCTCCAGGGTGGGGTTGGGGCTGGGCGGAGGCCCTCAATGGTCCATGGTGCAGCTGGTGCCCAGGGTCCGTATCTGACTCCTCACTGCACAGCTCCGGGATACAGTGGGCAGGTGGGCAAGCTTCAGTCCGCTCAGCTCCCGGATATAGTGGGCTGGTGGGTGGCCTTCAGTCTGCCGGAAACGAGTGGTGCCCAACAGCGGAGTCTGCACCGCTCCCGGGATACAGTGGGCCAGTGGGCAGCCTTCAGTCCGCTGGAAAGGGATGGTGCCTGGCAGCCGAATCTGCGTGGCTCCCGGGATACAGTGGCCATAATTCATTTTGCTCTCTGGACTGGACTTTATATTTTTCAAAGAAAATTTGGGTAGTTGGTGCAAATTATATTATTTTACACGATGTTAGTTATAACAACTGCTTCATATATTTGACCATAAATCATTTAAAATTCCCTTTTAGAAGTGCATACTTTATGAAAATGTGATTACATCATTAGCTGGATCTGTACTGATTGTTACATGTAAATAAAACACTGCAGCACACGACAAATGACAAATAAAATTTAAAAACAACAATCAATGTTAGTCATATGGGGTACACTGATGATAGCTTTTTGGTAGATGGAAAAGCCTGTTCCCTGGCTGACACTAACTGGTGCAGATGTGCACTGAGACTCCCGTTTTCAGTCCTCACTTTGCTGTCCTAAGAAGCTGATCTTTTTTGCTACCTAGTATTTCTTTAAATTACATTTTCCTAATTGTAATTTAAATTACTAATGCAGTGTGTAGTTTCTGGCCTGCCCAGACCCTAATACATTCACTGCGTTCTGTCTATGGTAGGATTTCATACTTTTGAAAGCATATTTTAGTTTTTTTTATATTTATGTTTTCTAAGCCTGGAGAGCCAACAATTAATGGTGTGTTTATAAAATTTGCATCTAGAGACCTGAGGCATTTGGGCTTCATTAAACATGATGGATTTATTTGCCCTTAGTCTCTGTCCTAGTCTCCAGTCTTAAAGCACAAAAGAAACATAATACTTCAACTGTATCCTCATATCCAGAAATCCTGTTCTTGGGTCTAGCCATATATTTTAATGATGATTTTTAGAATGACTTGCTGGGGGGACTTTATATTAATCTGGTAATTGTAATTTCCAACTGAATTCTCTCTGTGTATTTCTTTACTCTTTTTGAGTCTTAACTTTCTCTCATTAATTACTTCTTTTCCTTTATTCATTCTGCTCTAGCAGACACAGATCATTAGGATTAGTATAATAAAAGTAGATATCTTAATTTTGGGAAGTATATTCCCATTTTACTCTTTTAGAGGCCATTTTCATCAACTGTTAAAAGTAGAATTAGGATATAGCCGATAAAGTTTCTGTACTCTGTGTTTGGAGGATTACAAATTATATATGCTAAATATGATGTATCACATTTGACTGACCAGTATCACTTGATATTTTTTCCATAGTTAAACAGGTATTCTCCAACCAAGCTTCCAACTGCTGTATGCATATTATTTCATTGACACCTTATAGCACAATATGCAACTGTTTGTGAATGAATTAATATGTTCACTGCAGTGAGATTAGTGCATGATTAGTAAGTGTCTTCCAAGAATGGAACTGATTTGAAAGCATGAGATTTATCCAATTTAGATAGATCTCTGGTGAATTCAAGCTTGAATCCATTTGTACTCAGTCTTTTGAATGTATTGTAATTTTGACTAAAAACTAAAACAAGATTATTTCTGCAAACCTAATATCTCCTTTCTGAAGTGCTCTCTGATGTAAAGTCTACTGTACCATGAAATAGACCTGTTGTATTTTGCTTTCAACTCGATGGCATGCCTAATAAACTCCTGCTTCATTATACAGAGAAATGTATTCTTTTAGGAGAATAAGCATTATAGGAAAATGGATTTCCATATTGTTATTCCACCTGATAGACTATCAAGAAATCTGTAAGTGTGTAATTACCAAGATTAATCTTGTTATTATCAATTGTTCGTGACCTGGAAATAGATTCACAATTGATAAAGATACAATCAGTAATAATTTCTAACATTTAAGTAGCTCAGAGTTTTAAAAAACTTACATAATTTCTCCAACCTCATCTTAACAATTCTAAAAATTACTTGCATTTGAACAGAGAAAACAGAAACAATTAGGAATCTGCATTATTTTAATAACTATGCCTCAAAATGAGAATCTTGTGCAGGAAAAATAAAATGCCTTGATTCACATCCAACCTTGAAGGTTGAAAACATTTTCTTAATGCAATTCTTTAATGGTACAATTTATACATATCTCACAATCACATATAACATTGGGGAATTTGTACCAGTATATGACACAAGTTAATTCTCATTTTTTACCCATATCCCTACCCACCCACACCTCCCCACCCCCTTTATACATACTCTTATTTTCCTTCTGTATTATATTTATTCCTTCCTCTCAATACATCCCCACACCAAATTTCCTATGGAAATTTCCCACTGTATAAAAGCTGTCATGCTGTCTAGAGCTCATTTGCATCTACAGGTGTGCAGGTCAAAAAGAGGATCCGGAATTTGCCTATCTGTGATCTATTGATTTCACTTATTAGTATATCCTCCAGGTGTCTCCATTTGCACCTAAATTGATCTATCTTGTCATTCTTTTTGGCAGAATAATACTCCATTTTATTAAAAAAAAAAAACACATCTTCTTTAACCACTCTCCACTTGATGGACATTTGGGTTGTTTCCAAGATTGAGCTTTCATGAACTGAGCTGCTATGATCAATGGTGTACATCTGTCTTTCCAATGTGAGTTTTTAAACTCTTTTGGGTATATTCCTAAGAGGGGGATAGCAGGGTCAAATGAGACCCCTAGTCCTAGTTTTCTGAGAAATCTCCACACCGATCTCCACAATGCTTGCACAAGTATGCAATCCCACCAACAGTGGAGAAGGGTTCCTTTCTCCCCACAGCCTCACCAGCATTCATTCTTGGTTGATCTTGTGATAGTGGCCATTGTTTGTGGAGTGAGATGAAATCTCAGTGTTGTTTTCATTTGCGTCTCTCAAATGACCAGTGGTGTTGAACATTTCTTCATATGTTTCTTGGCTGCTTTGATTTCTGCCTCTGAGAAGTGTCTGTGCATTTCAGTTGCCCATTTTTGAATTCGGTCTTTAAACATGGGAAGGCTGATCTGTTTGAGTTCTTTATATATTGTACATAATGGCGCTTTGTCTGATAAACAGCTAGTAAAGATTTTTTCCCATGTTCTTGGTTGTCTTTTAGCAGTGCCAGTGACTTCTGTGGCTGTGCAGAAGCTTTTCAGTAGGATGAGATCCCATTTCTTGATTCTTTCTGCTAGTTCTTGTGCTATAGAGGTTTTATTCATAAAGGTTCTGCCTAAGCTAATGTCTCCAAGAGTTTTACCTAATTTGTTTTCCAGCAGGCTTATAGTTTGTGTTTTAATGTTTAAGTCTCCTATCCATTGTGAATTTAGTTTTGTGCATGGTGAAATAGATACATGTAGCTTTAGCTTTTGGCAGGCTAAACCCAGTTTTTCCAGCAACATTTGTTAAAGAGGCTGTCTTTCTTCCATTGGGGATGTTTGTCTTCTTTGTAAAAGATAAGGTAGCTTAGTGTATCATAGTTGTTTCTGGGACTTCTAATCTATTCCACTGGTCCTCGGGTCTGTTACTTTGCCAGTATCATGAAGTTATTGTCACAGCGGCTTTACAGTAGAGTTGTAAATTGGGGATTTTAATACCCCCTTCCATGTCATGATTGCTTAGAATTGCTTTTGCTATTCTAGGTTTCTTGTGTTTCCAGATGAATTTTTGTATTATTTTTTCTAGCTCTGTGAAGTATACCATTGAAATTTCAATTGGAATTACATTGAATCTGTATAGTAGTTGTGGGAGTATAGCTATTTTGATGATGTTGGTTCTCCTGACCCAGGAACAAGGGATATCTTTCTACTTTCTGGTTTCCTTTTCTATCTCAGTTTTCAGAGTCCTATAGTTTTCAGAGTAGAGGTCTTTCACTTCCTTTGTTAGGTTGATTCCTAGATATTTCATTTTTCTGGGTGCTACTGTAAAAGGGATTGCCTCCCCCATTTCTCCTTCAGTGAGTCTCTTGTTTGTGTAGACAAAGGCTGTAGATTTTTGAGCATTGACCCTGTATCCAGCAACACTACCAAATTTGGTAATTAAGTCTAGCAGTCTTTTGGTTGAGTTTTTAGGATCCTCTAGATAGAGTATCATATCATCAGCAAATAATGACAGTTTCACTTCTTCCTTTCCTATCTTTATTCCTTTTATATCTTTGTCCTGCCTGATTGCTATGGCTAATGTTTCCAGTACTATATTGAACAAGAGTGGTGAAAACGGGCATCCTTGTCTCGTTCCTGACCTTAGTGTAAAAGCTTCCAGTTTTTGCCCATTGAGTATGATGCTGGCTGTTGGTTTCTCATAAATAGCTTGTATTAAATTGAGATAAAGTGCATCGATTCCAATTCGCTGTAGGGTTTTAATCATAAATGGGTGTTGGATTGTGTCAAACGCTTTTTCTGTGCCTATTGAGATAATCATATGGTTTTTGTCTTTGAGTCTGTTAATATATTATATTACATTGATTGATTTATGTAGGCTGAAACAGCCTTGCATCCCTGGGATAAATCCGACTTGATCAGGGTGTATGATTTTCTTGATAACTCTCTGTATTCTGTTTGCAAGTATTTTATTGAGGATTTTTGCATCAATGTTCATTAGAGAGATTGGCCTGTAGTTTTCTTTTTTGGTGGGATCTTTCTCTGCCTTTGGAATCGAGGTGATGGTTGCTTCAAGGAATGGTTTGGGGAGTACTGCTTCCCTTTGAATTTCATTAAAGAGATTGAGAACTACTGGTATTAATTTTTCTTAAAAGTTTTGTAGAGTGCAGCAATGAAACCGGAAGGACTAGGGCTTTTCTTTGTTGGTAGGTTTTTTATTACATTTTCAATTTCCCAGATTGATATCGGGTTGTTTAACATTTTTATATCCTCTTCATTCAGCTTTGGAAGTTCATATGAGTCTAGGAATCTATCCATTTCTTCTAGATTTTCCATCTTCTTGGAGTATAGATTTTCAAAATATGTGTTTATGATCCTTTGGACTTCT
>PVIC010033842.1:0-19869 GCA_004025085.1 Thryonomys swinderianus | reverse complement strand
CTCAGGGCCAGCCTGAACTACAAAGCGAGACCCTGTCTCAAAAAAAAAAAAAAAGAAAGTGAACCTTGGGCCGGAGGGTTAGCTCAGTGGTTCCAGCACCTGCCTCGCAAGTGCAAGGTCCTGAGTTCAATCCCCAGTAACCACATACAATGCCCACCAGCAATCAATACCACATATCACAGTGCCAGGCGTGGTGGCTCACGCCTGTAATCCTAGCACTCTGGAGGCAGAGACAGGAGGATTGCTGAGTTCCAGGCTTGCCTGGGCTACACAGTGAGCTCAGCCCCAGCCTGAACTACAAAGCGAGACCCTGTCTCAAAAAAAAAAAAAAAAAAGAAAGTGAACCTTTCTTAAGTGTGCCATAATGTAATTCTGTACACTTGATATTGTTTGTTAAAACCCATACAACTGCAAAAGACAAAGAGTAAATCTTAGTGAAACTCTGAATTTTATCTAATAATGATGTTTTAGCAATGATTCATTAACTGCTACATGTGTATCATACTAAGTGTAACACATGAAGATGTTAGTGTCAGAAGACATTGTATATGCAGATGTTGAGTGATAAAATGACAATCCTCTGTAAGTCTACAACTCTTGGATGATGAAGTTAAGTTAGTCATTTAAATAGAAGTTTTGAGAAAGAAATAAAGGTGGGCAGGCTAATTAAATGTTAAGACTAAATTATAGTTCAGTCCAATGTCAATCAAAACCCTACAGTTGATATTGTTTGAAGAGAGTTTCCTCTTCTGGTTTTATTTGATTTTATTTTTGTGGTACTTTATAATCTCATTCTAGAATTCAAGTAAAAATACAAAGAGTTAAAAGTAGCTGAGACAATATTCAAGCAGAAAAACAAATTAGATTCTCTCAACCTCATACCAAGTGTTTTTTAAAACTCTGTAGTAATTGAAACAGTATAAAATTTTTGTACAAACCAATTTAAAAATGAAAGGAACCAGTCTAAAAACAGACCTACATATACATGCATACTTACTTCATAGCAAACCACTGCAGAGTAATTAATAGAAGACAGAAGTTTTTTTCAGCTAGTAGTGCTAAGAAAAAATGAAAATCCATGTGGATGAAATGCAATCCCTACCTCACACTATAAAGTTCCACACACAGTTGCATGTCTAAAATAGAGGCATTAGACCTTCCAGACAATAGTATTTATTCCTAGAGAGTTCACAGATAAAATTCAGAAAAGTTATAAAGTTGTTGGGAAAAATATTGTGTGCTTGCCGGACGTGGTGGCTCATGCCTGTAATCCCAGCACTCGGGAGGCAGAGACAGGAGGATTGCTGAGTTTGAGGCTTGCCTGGGCTCCATAGTGAGCTCAGGGCCAGCCTGAACCCCAAAGCGAGACCCTGTCTCAAAAAAAAAAATATTGTATGCTTATTTTTACAACTTATGGCCTAAATTTAGTATTTCCTTCAATTATAGCCATTGACTTCACACTATAATAGTATGAATAGCACCTATACAAATGATAAGCACAACAATCAAAGGTATTTACATGTCACTCTACTGCCAATGAGGGTCTCTTAATCACTTCTGCTCAACCCCACTTCAAAGTTATTACAGTTATTAAAGGTCTTTGACATTATAAAAATGGAAAATATGTTACACTACGGTCAAGACATTTCACTTTTGATTAATATTCAATAGAAATGTTGCTCCAAGAGATATGTAAAAGAATGATGATAGAAGCATCATTTGTAATGGCCCCAAACTATAAACTTAATTATCCATTAGCAGTAGGTATACAAAATGTAATTTATTCACACACTAGCTTTCTGTACAGGAGTGAAAAGGAGAAAACCACAACCCCATGAGCAGTTACTGATGAGTTTTATAAATGTGATGTTGAGCAACAGAAAATACATAACAGATACAGCACTGATCCAAAGTGCTTTAAAGGGAAATAAATACAGAGAAATGATTATCACAGTAGTCAAGATCCCGGAGTAGAGGGGAAGGTGACTGGGCAGGTGTTCTTGGCAGGTGTATGACTTCCCACTTGGGGTACCTCACTGACCTGCATTTTTCTATTTTGTATAAATAAACTGGAAAAAATAACAGCAAATTGAAAGATTTTGAAGTTTGTCTCACAAGAAAGATACAAAAAACAGTTATACGTCCTTTGATATTATAAAGTTTAAGCAGTATAAAAGAACACCTGTTAGCCAGGAACGGTGTACGAAACTGTAATTCCAGTAAATGGATCATAATTTTAAGGCCTTTCTGGGCAACGTAGTGACTTAGTAAGATCCTGTCTCAAAATGAAAAAGGAATGTGGAAACAAATGTTACGTATATGGTGGAATGAAGGCCTGAAGGGAAGGCAGGGGAATGGGAAAAAAAATAAAAGATATATCATGTACAGGTACAAGTTCTCAATGGTGAATGTGATTCTAATGTAGATTTAAAATGTAACAATACACTCCATTTTAAATAAATAAATAAATAAAAATAAAAAGGGTTAAGATGTAGCTCTGTGTAAAGGCCCTGGGCTCAGTACCTAGTACCTCAGGAAGAAAAGAAGGGAAAAAAAGAGAACAAAAATCTTATCTCACTAAAGATATCCACTGGTAACATTTCTTGTTAATTTTTCAAGTTTTTCTCTGCATAAGCAGACAGAAATCAGTGGATAGTTAAGCATAGTAGATGATACATGGATGAGTGGTTGGATAGACAGAAAAACCGATAAATGATGTATGAAATAAAGCAATGAAGGGAGCAAAGGATGAAGAAAGAGAAGACAGAAAGGCAGGAAAATAGAAGAGAAGAAAGAACAAAAAGAAGGAAGGAAGGGAGGTCAGTAGGAAGGCAGAAAGAAGAGACGAGACAGAGACAGAGACAGACCCCGAAGAACCATCGTATACAGAGAGAAACTTGCTGCGTTCAAAATGTTCCATGTCACATCTTTTTCATTGCATTCAATATCTTAGAAGTATTTCCTCATAAAAACATATGAAACTATAATGTTCTTTTCAGTGACAGAATTATGCCTATACAAATGAGCTATAATTTCTTCTTCATTATTGCTTTACATTGTATTCAGTCATTTGCCAGCATGAATAATTCTGTATTGAGCATCTTTAAGTGAATTGTATCAGCTCATGTGAATAGACAGAGGTCAGACTCTGAGTGAACACTGCAAAGTCATATGGCATGTTGATAGCTACTGATCTCCAAAGCTTTTAATCCGCTGAAGTCCTACCAACAGTGCATTATGAAGCTTGTTTCCCAGCATTCTTACCAACAGTCTGCATTATTTAATATTTTGAACTTTGTCAGTTGAATATATAAATATTGTGCTGTCATTTAAATTTTTATTTTCTTTGCCAAATGTTAAGTTACTGTGTCTTTTCATAACTTTACAAACATTACTTTTACTCTTTCTATGAATTGTTCCTTGAGAGCCTGTGCTCACTTATTTTGAGTGGACAATACATTTTCTTGGTTCAGAAGTCACAGTTTCCAAAGGAGATACGGTATAATTTCTGTGCCATCCCACCTTCCCACTACCCCATGTCCATCCGTCACAAGCAACCAACTCCATTACTTTCACATGTACGCTTTCAAAGACAACCATACATGAGCATACAAGTATTTGCATATGTATGTTTTTATAGGTGTGTGTTTCCCCTTTTTCTCCAAAGTGATAGTTCAGTGTATGCATTCTTGTCTACATGAGCCAAGAATTTCCAAGCGCTCTGGAGACTTCCTCCAATCATACCTGGTCAAGTAGAGGCAGGTGCTAGACATAAAGGTTCTTAGCAACTAAACACAATAAAGGGGGCCAGAGGGAAGACAATGGGAAGAAACCAGGAGAAAGAGGTCTGTTTCTAATACATGTTTTTCTTAAGACTTCCCTCAAGCTATTTCTTCCCACCAGAAACCACAGGACGGGATAAACAGCCCCTCCCACAGTACTGAGGAAAGCCAACCGCAGAAGTATGGCAGCCTCCTGAGCTCAGCCGGAGGAGCTCAACACAGATGTGGGAGAACAGACAGCAACAGGATGGAGGATGCCCTGTCCCAGACCAGGGGGGTAGAGTGGCCAGGTTGGCCACAGACCAGAAGCAGGACTGTGAGCCATACAAGCATCCAGCAGCCCTCTGCCTGGGTCTGGCTGATGCAATTCCAAGCTTGCAGAGGCCACAGAAGCAGGACGGGAGCTGTGGGAGGGGATAAGGACTTCACTGAGAGCATGCAGACTACGTGACTCAGGCGCTGAGGGTGGGGCTGAGTCTCACACTGGGAGCCCAACAGAGACGGCGACGTGGCTCTAGGCACTGTGATTAACCAGTAGGGAGTAGTGATTAAACAAGATTTTACCTGCACTCTGCATATTGTAATTAGCTATGTGTATGTTTAAATTAATTAGGAAATGGATTTATATGCATCTCGCCCATAGGACTATTTCGTTCCATTTAATTTACCTCCCAAGCTTCTTTTCCAATATCCCTAATCACTAGTCATTGGAGGAGTAAAGCCCCTAAACTAACACCCTAACTGACTCTCTAGTTGTGGTCAGAAGTATTTCTGGGGGCCACTTTACATGAGTTTATTCACCCCTCTTTATATATTGATCCAGATCAAGCTCCTTCTATGTTCCAGGCAAAGGAGCAGGAACTTGGGGCCTGACCAGTGAAGTAGGTAGGCACAGTTCCCGCTCTCAAAGAATCCAAGCTGTTACGGTGAGAAAGACAGATAAGTAAGGCAGATCGTTAAAACTCAGTACAAAAAGTTCTGCCATAAAAATATTAACTGAGTGCCATAGAAGTACAAAGGAAGAAGCCACCAGATCTGTCTGGAGTTGTCAGGAAAAAATTCCCAGAGGAGATGACATCTTAACTAAGTCAGAAGGGTTTATGAGAGTTTCCTGGCAGAGCAGGGAAGGAAGCCATTTCTGACTCCAAGAACGGTGTTCATAGGAATGCAGAGGAAGAGTTGACATAACATCTCCAGGGAGGAATTAGAAGTTTCTTGTCACTGAGGCATGGGTAGAGCACACAAAACAGAAAAGGTGAAAAAAAATTAAGGCCCAGCTTGCTAAAACATGTAAGAAACCCACAATCCCACCCCTGATGGATCTGAATGAGAGAAACTAGTCACCTGGCAACCACCTAGGAAGGTAATGCCGTGATCCAACAACACTGAGAGCCACAGTACAGTCCAAGCAGGACCCGACTGCAATAGGATTTTGCCAGCTATTGGATTTTTACACAACAGTGCCAAGAAGAAATGACCCCATGTTCCATCCTTACCTCCATGCTAGTGCTTTCCCACAAAGCTCAAGCAGGACAAAACCGCCAAAGTATGAGAGTGCTGGAGGCATCTAGGGCATAGAAGTCAAAGATTCTGTGAAATGTGCTATCTTTCAAGGACAGCCACACAACAGAAAAGGATCTGGTCCGAACGTGAACCATGCCAACACTGCAAAGCCTGGCTCATGCACGGTACAAATATTTTACACACAGATAGATCTCACGTTGCAGGTACTAATGAATAATGGTTATGTCATTTTAAAATCCAACAAATGTCTAATAATCAATTCTATTGGCTTCTTCAATGTTCCTATCATCTGTGCACGGCTTCTCCCTCTTTAACTTCCTGAACTAAAAGTTCACCACCTACTTGCACATACAATGCCCTCTTAAGTTCTTGGCTTCATGCCCCTTGGCTCCCATAATAACACCTGGTATTTGAGTTTGGCATGCTCTTACTTGCATTTTACAATTTTATCTTCACAATAGTCCTGTGAAGTAAATAGGATAGGTACAATTTGTCTATAAGGAACCCAGAATCATACAACCAGTAAGGACTTCCATCTGGACTGACCCCTAAATCCCACCTCCTGCCTCCAACTCTTACAACCCTCCAACTAAAGCAAGTGGAATTCCTACTTTGTAGTGAGTGGCTAAAAATTGCCATAAAACTCTGATCAATGTATGAGAACTTTCAATATGCAATGTATATACTTAATGATATATATTTAATATGGATCTGCGTCACATCTTTTGAAGCAAGAATGACTTAATTTCAGTCTTCCTCCACGTCTTAAATTATTGATGCTTTCTGCAGTAACCACTGTTATGCAGAGGATGCCTAATGAGTACCTCCCCAAAGCCAGGGAGATCTTACTAGCCATGATTGACCTTCCTGGTATTGTCACTGAGTCCAGAATCCTCCGCCTCAACCAAGTTGGACCAATCAGGGCCCATTCCCTGAAAGTCTGACATGGAGAATACAAAGAGGATTTAGTTCTACACAGGAACCTGGACTTATAACATGTAAACTTGGAAATTATTGGCAACCATGTATTTCTAACAGGTGGACAAATATCTAAACAGTAGAACTATTTTGCACAAATAAGATAATGAAGCAGAAGGCTCAAAATGAAAAGAAATGAATATTTATATTCAGTTAATGAAATTGAACCCTTTCTTTATACCATATACAAACAATTTACTCAAAGTGAATCATAGACTTAAATGTAAATTCTAAAATACTTGTAAAACATAGACGTAACTTTGTGACCTTGAGGTAGGTGATATCTTCTTGAATATGACAACAGAAGAACAATAAAAAAATAGATAAAATGAACTTCATCAAGTTGAAAGACTTTTGCACTTCAAGGGATATTAGTAAGTTAAAGGATAGCCTAGAGAATGAAATAAAATTTTTATAAATCATATTTGCTAAGGGAACTACATCTGGGATATGTCAAGAATTCACTAATATGGTAATAAAAAGATAACCAAAATGAAAAAATAAGTTAACCATCTTAATAGAAAGCATTCTTTGCCTCATACAAATATGTGTATATATACATATATATAAGCCATATATATAGTGTGTGTGCATATATATATATACATATATATATATATGCACACACACATGCAAATAAATCAATTACAATGATTGAAAACAAGATCAAAGACATACAACTGACCAGAAAGGTCAAGAAAGAAAATTATTTTGGAAATTGGTTAAAATCACAATAGACTACATCACACCCACTACAATAGCTATAATTAAAAAAAAACAAGTGTTAGGAAAGACGTGGAGAAATTATAATACTGGTACATTTCTGGTGAGAATATAAAATGTGCCTGGTGCCTCAAATTCTGGTAAGAATGTGAAAAAACAATTTGATAATTCCTCAATATGTTAAATATGGAGTTACCACGTATAACCACTAATCCTAATATGTAAACTGCTTTGGATGAAGAAACATCTAGAAGATTATTAGAGCATACACTTGAATGTGTCTGAGTGGGTTGGTCAAGGAGGCATGGCCTTGGGTATTTTATATTATTCCTCACCCTATCTTCTATATTTTTTTCTGCTTTGTCTTTCACCCTTGGTTCTCACTATAAATCTGGATAAGAGAGGTCAGCAGTATTCATGGCACAGTCTGAATTTTGGGTTGTCTTGAAATTTCCTCCACCAGATTAACTAGTCTCCCATTTTAAATATCAGTCTCCTGCAAAGCTATTTCCTTGCTCTGCTCTTCAGACACTTTAAACTAAGGAGCTTTGTTCTTCCACCCCTTTCCATCATAATATTCATGCCTTTGAGCCAACTGACTGTGGACTGAATTCCCCAAGCAGTGAATTGATTTAAGCCTTTCCTTCTTTGAGTAATTTGTGTTGGTTACTCTGTCTGAACAATGAGAAATCTGACTAATACAGAAAATTGGTACCAGAGATGTAGGGTCATTGTTGTCCTTGAATATGATCACATGGTTTAGAAGCTTTTGAAAATGGTTTATGGGAAGTTTGCAAAAGTTTATAGAAGCAGAATAAAGAAAACTTTGGACTGTGTAGAGACTGGCAGGTGATTCTGGTTAGAAGTCAGAAGCCCAAAATGCTGGCAGGAATGCGGAGAGTAAAGGCCAGGCTCAAGAGATTTCATTTGGGAATAAGGATTCCATTAGTAGTTCAACTAGAGGGTATTTGTGTTACTCTGCAGCAAAAAAATTGTTTACATTTTTCCCATGTCCTGAGACTTTGTAGGAGATTGATATTTAAAGTGGTAGACTAATCTGGTGGAGGAAATTACAACCCCAAATTCAGGCTGTGCCATGAATATTGCTGACCTCTCTTATTCAGATTTATACTGAGAATCAAGGGTGAAAAACAAAGCAGAAAAAAGTATTTCAGACTTAAATTTTGGCTCAGAAGGAATCATGTGTAATGTTTGGGACAAAGGAAGTGTGGTTGTTAAAGAGATTAGTGCCAGTAAAAAAAGATCAAGAGAGCAACTCAGAAATCAGTGTGACCCAACACACTGAAAATGCAAAGGTCCAAAAGAGTAAACTTTTCATTTGAATAGAGAATCCCTTGGACACCTGCTCAAGCAGAACCTCCTAGGGAAATGGTCTCCCAGAATTCACTGTATCGTGGTTTGCATTTCAGAGGCCAATGCAGCCATGGTCCACTAACAGGAAAACTTGGTATTATCATATCACAATAGTTGTACTAGCATGAGAAATTCAGTGGCTGTAGGGCCAAGAATGTTTCTGCCCAGATTTCAAAGGAAAGCCTAAGAGATCCATCAAGGAAGTCTCGAGAAAGCAGTGAGTGAAGTTATGAGAATGAAGTCAAAGGTCGGTGGAGAATCCAGGAAGTCAGAGATGCCAGGTATAGGGAATGTTGCCAAGGAAATCTGCAGGTCAAGAATGGAACCAGGCCGAGAAAGATTTTAGAAACTGCAATAAGCAAGGCCATGTGGTGGGGCTGCTCAAGCCATTTAGAGCTCACATTTTACACAGTGTACCCTGGAGCCCACATATAAGACTCAATGCTTACCCTGCTGGGTTTTGGTCACACTTTAGTCCAATTCTTTTCCACCCCCCTTTACCCAGTGCCATTGTATCTTGGGATTATGTGGGTTGATTTTGATTTTTACAGAGGGTCACAGCTGAGAGTTTGTCATGAGTCTCGGAAGAGATATAGACTTGGGCTTTTGAAAAATGATGGAACTATTGAGACTTTGAGGAAAGGATTGTTGCATTTCCACGTTTGTGCAGATAGTTTTATTATTTCAGGTGGTATAAAGAACTTTATATTATCTTTTATTTGGAGAAGAGGTATGGTTTAAGTAGATGCATTTGGACATGAAGTTGACAAGGAATATAAGTTGCAAGGAGACTGTTAATCAAATTTCATTGGGTCAAGAACTGTCTACCAGATTAGTAGAGTACATCTTGGTTGTGTCTGCATTGATCAAAGAGGTATGACCTTGGGTATTATATATGGTCCCTCACCTCTTGCTCTCTGGAACTGTTCCCCTGCTCTGCTCCCTAGTCACTATTAACTAAGTAGCTTTGCTACACCATGTCATTCTCCCAAGATGTTTCTACCATGGAACCAGCAGACAAGAAATTGAATCCTCCTAAACTGTGAGCTAAATTAAACCTTTCCTTCTTTAGGTTGTAAGTGTTGGCATAGTGTCTCATCAATAGGACACCTGATTGACATACTATATTATTCAGAAATTCGATCACTAGGTTTATATCCAAGAGAAATGGAAACATATGTTAACTCCCAAATTTGTACACAAATGTTCATAGCAGAATTATTTGCAATACACAAACTATAGAAAAACCCAAATGTCCATGTACTGATCAATGGATGTAAATGTGCCATATTCATATAGTAGAATGTTTGGATAAATACAGTAGAAAGTATGGACAAGTTCTATAATGGGAAAGTAACTTTAAAATGTGGTGGGAGAATTCAAATAGAAATCTTATAATTCCATTTATTGGAAATATCCAGAACAGGCAAATCTATAGAGAAAGAAAGCAGGTGATGGACTGCCAGGAGTGGGTGGGGCTTGAAGGAAAATGGGAAGTAACTGATCTTAAGCATACGGAGCTTCTTTGGGGGAATGATGAAAATGAAATTGACATTGGTGATGCTGAATAAATACTGTTGAATTACAAACTCTAAATGGATCAATTTTATGACATGTGGAAGTTGATCCTTAATGATGTCCCTTAATGATTCCCCATTCATGAGGGCCCAGCTACACTCAGTCCTTAAGATTTGTGAAATGTTTCCGTATGCTAATAATTAAGTCCCCCTTCTGTGGCATAAGTTGTCTCAAGTGGATCGATATTATTTGCTAACAAAAGTATGTGCAAAGCCGGATCATCAGCTAAGGGTGAATGTTTTTCACTCCACAGGAATACAATAAATATTACACTTTGTTCTATAGTTCAGCTGCTACAAATTCAGTTTTTGTTTTCCTTGCTTACCCTTCACAGAGTAGTGGAAATCCAGTGAGATACTAGATATGGAAGCTTTTCTGTAAACTCAGAGAAATGCAAATGTATGATATCACCTGGTTCCTAGGCTTAATTTTAATAATGGGTCTTTTTCCCCCTCAGGGGTATTATGCAAAGCAATGAATGCTTTCATCTGACAAACAAGATTTCTTCTATAAGTAAGATGATTTGTTAAAGGTATATCCTGAGAAGTGAGACACAGAATCAGAGACATCTAACCTTGAGGAAGTTATGAAAGTCACCATAGAACCACACTTAGAACTTAGTAGAGAGGCCACAGCAGCCTCTAAGCGACCTCTCTGTGAAACCACCACCAAGAATGAGCAATGGGTCTTTCCCAGACCAGTACAGTTCTAATGGGACCACAGAGGCTTGTCCCTATCCTCCTCGAAGGTCTTTCGGCTTTTTGTTTTCATTAGGATATGTGTGACATTCAATTTCTTTGGTTTGCTTCATCAAGGCCTCTCACTTCTGGCCCAGATATCAAGTCACTCATCACATCAGGGTTCTCACGTACCCTGCACATCACGGTGATACTGGACTGGCCATTTCTGGTCTGTAACAAGTTCATTCACATTACTCCACCTCAGCCTGTGTAGTAATTTCCCCTAGATTCACAGGCAGGAGTGAAGCTGCTTCACAGTTATTCCTCCTGTGCATTTTCTCTGATGTCCTTCCTCACTGGCTGTGGCCCTTTCTTGTACACTTCTACGTCAAGCCTTGTCAAACCTCCACTGTAACACACAGCAGACAGTTTTGTAATTGTTAGTAAGAACACCAAACCTTTCAGAGCTGAGATTCCTTCTCTAAGACTCCTTTACCAGGGGCTCAGACAGGGACCGGCAGGTATTCTAAACAAGTGTACCACTTCTGGGGAATGAGTTTTGGGCCAGAGCTTGGGCAGCTGGGGTTTTTTCAAAGCTAATAAGCACCTGTGTAAAATTGGCACCCGTGTAATTCTTATCTATTTTGAGGGTCAGCACCAGCATTGGTTACTATCTTGGAGAAGGAAAAGCTACAATCTTGGGATTAACTAAGTGTCCAAAACGAAGTCAAATGTTTAAAGACCAAATGAATGATGAGATGCAGTTGTCATGGTACACAACTATAGTCTCAGCACTCTGGGGTCTGAGATGGGAAGATCACAACTTAAAGCCCAGACTGGGCAACTAGGCAGCTTTGTGACATTCCATTTCAATTTTTTTTTAATTTAAAGAAATGGGATGTTGCTAAGTGAAAAATCCTAGGTTCAATTCCCAGCTCAGTACTGTAGAAAAACTAAATTAAAATAAAATAAAATGAGACACAAGAATGGAACAAAACACCAAAGGGCCAAGCATGAAAGTAAGAGGGTCCAACTAGAGGGAACAAGAGGAAGAAAGAGCATAGGTTCTGACTTCAGTTCCAACCCCAGGACTCCTGTGCGCACAACATCTGTTTGAATAAGTCAGCCTCTCAGCTTTCTTACTGTAAATTTCTAAAATAATAATCTGAAAATCTTTTCAGATTTAAAAAAAAAAGAACCAGAAAAGAGCCATGAGTGGTGGTACACACTGTGGAAGCAGAGGCAGGAGGATGGCCATGAATTGGAGGTCAGCTTGGGCTATAAAGCGAGACACTGTCTCAAAAAAAAAAAAAAAAAGAAAAGAAAAGAAATGGAAAGGAAACTTTTTCTCTTCTCTAGAAAGATACTAGCCATGTAAAGGTAGAAGAGTTGTCGCTCTTATTTACTAAATGATTCTAGAACATTTCAAAGAACTCAGTAGGTTCTCAACAAAAATAAGTCATCAATCATTACCCTATGAAGACTCTATGTCTTGCATATACTGCTATCAACATGCTTCTCAGGTGTATTTTTATGAACTTCTTTTATTTCTCTCCAGCAGGCTGTGAGTTGTTTAGGGTAGGACCTCACTGCAATTACTTCACATCATATTTATCTTTCCCATCCAGAATGGCCCATAAGGAAATAGTAAAGGATTTCTGTGAATTTTTTGCATAGACTTTAGGTGAGATCAAATAGAAATCGCATGAGTTAAATTTCAGTGGCAGAGCAGCTGAGAAAGTTTGTTTGGTTTTTTTGTTTGTTTGTTTTGATTTTTGCCTTTTTTTTTTTTTTTTTTTGAGACAAGGTCTCATTTTGTAGTTCAGGCTGGCCCTGGGCTCAGTATGTAGCCTAGGAAAGCCTGGAACTCACAGCAACCCTCCTGCCTCTGTCTCCCGAGTCCTGGGATTACAGGCATGAGCCAGCACACCCGGCACTGTAGTATGTGGTTACCAGGGATCAAACTCAGGACCTTGTGCTTGTAGATGCCAGAGCCATTGAGCTAAACCCCCAGCCCAAGAAAATTTTTAGAAAATACAATTATAATACACTTTCCATGCCTGAAATCCCAGGGAAGGAATGGGAAGTATCTGGACTATGACTTTAGTTGAACCTAGAAGATGACTAGGGGGCCGGAGGGTTAGTTCAGTAGTTCCGGCTCCTGCCTCGCAAGCGCAAGGTCCTGAGTTCGATCCCCGGTAACCACATACAATGCTGGGCATGGAGCCTCACGCCCACCAGCAATCAAGACCACATACCACAGTGCCAGGCGTGGTGGCTCAGGCCTGTAATCCCAGCACTCGGGAGGCAGAGACAGGAGGATTGCTGAGTTCCAGGCTTGCCTGGACTATATAGTGAGCTCAGGGCCAGCCTGAACTACAAAGCGAGACCCTGTCTCAAAAAGAAAAAAAAAAAAGATGACTAGGAATTATCCATGGAAACAAGACATGGAAAATAATACTGGGCAGGAAGAACAATACTGTGCATAGAAAAGTGAACAAATACAAGATCAGTGTTTGTGGTACATTTAAGGGAGTGAGAAGAACGAGTTTGTGGCCAGGAGTGAGATTGCTAATGATGAAAGACTTAAGACCTGAATTGGGTGTTTTAGCAGAGAAGTAGAAAAACTGCCTTGCCGTGAAAGAAAGATCAGCACGGAAAATAGATCTTGAAAATAAGATATAAAAAGGGAAACTGGATGACATACTCTTCCAAAGAGGCTAAAGAAGGCCAGCGCAAAGCTAGAGGGGTGGAAATAAAGATGTTGGGGCCGATGGGAAAACCTTTGACTCAGTAAAGCAGGGCTAGACTGATAAGCACAGATCTTCAACAACAACAATGAAGACAGTAGACAGAAATCTACCTTAATTAATGAAGACTATCCTTTTGGAAAAACTGCCATCAGGAGTACTTTAACTGAGATAAATCTCATACAGTAGAACATACTCCTTCTACTGAATAGCACAGTTTTGTCATTTCAGAAATCTCTCCCTAAATTCTTATCATCAATTTCTATTCCAACTCCCTGTCCTCTCTGTAGTTTTGCTACTTGCTGAATGATGTATAAATGGAATGTAACTTTTGAATGCAGCTTCCTTCACTTATTATATATATCAGATATTCTTCCATGTTATTATAGGTATAAATGGCTCCATCCTTGGCCCAATAGCATTACACTGTATAAATACAGTATCTGCACTATTCTTCTTTTCCATAGTTAAGACACAGTATCCTATACCAGTGACAGTGAACCTTTTACGACTTTCAATGATACAAACAGCCTGCTCAGCATAGGTGCTGTAGGTTCACCACATGCCCAAAATATAAAGGAGGAGAGGTTCATTACAGTTCAAGTTTCAGGAGATACAGTCCATGGTCAGCTTGTTTGTAGGCAGGAACATCATGGCAGAAGACCATGGGGGAGGAAAGCTGCTCAGTTCATGGGGCAAAGAAGCAGAACACAGGGGAAAATACTAGCAGGAGATCAGCCGTCCAAGGTCACACCCCCAGTGACTTCCCTCCAACTGGATCTACCTCCTCATAGCACACTGAGCTATGAACAGAAGTGGATGAATACATTTATGAGTATATGACCCTATGACCTAATCACTTCTCTGGGAGTCTCTTGTTTCAGTCATTTGACTATATATACCTTTCTAAAGACATCTAGCTTACTTCTAGTGTTTGACTATTACACATAAATACCCAATCTATGTATCTATTTTTTTTCTGTAAACGTAAGTTTTCTCTCTCTTGGGTAAACACCAATGGTTGAAATTGCTGGATGGTATAGCAAGGGTACCTCTGAGCTTATAAGAAACTGTCATATCATTTTTCAAAGTGATAGTAGCATTTACTGAAACCAGCAATGAGTGAGCATTCCAGTTGTTCCCTGATTTTCTCTTCAACTCAGTACTGTTAGTATGTTTTTCTTCTCCATTTGTATTTTGTCCAGAATTGGTTGCATGTTTTTACCCATTCTGATAATGTATATAGCTCTAATTTTCATTTCCTTCAGGATGTAGGAAATTGTGCTAATTTACTATTCATGTATTTTGTTGAGTGAAATGTCCACTTAAATTTCATTTTTGTTTAAAAATTGTGTCATTTGTTTTCTTACTACAGAGTTCTCAGAGTTTTCCTCGCATGTCAGGGTCCTGTGTCAGACATGGGCTTTGCAAACATAGCTGTGCACTATTTGACTGCGGGGGCACATTCTGAGAATAGTGTTGTGGCATAACTTATAGTTGTGTGACCATCGAGGAGTGTCCTTATACAGATGTTTAAGTTGAGTCTCAACCATCCCACACAGCCTCTTGATGCAAAGACAGGATGGCAAATACAAGATGAATGAGGCTACTGCTAGTATCGCCCAGCATATTGTTTAGACTTAACTCTTTTTTTAAATGTGTAAGTGGAAGGAATATACAGTAGAGCAAATAGATTAGCCAGTAACAGTTGTGTAGTATCGTTTTGTGTGCTGTAAATAATTGTACGTGTTACATATTATACAACTGCTGATACACATTTGTTTATACCAACAGATGAGTGTGGTGTTGCAGTATTTTGTTTCTACAGAGGCTATCGGATACTGTCAGCTCCATGATGATTTTAAAGGACTACTGTCACACCTGAGGTCTGCCATTGGCCAAAACACCAATACGCAAGCATAGCTGTATTCTTTCCTCGTCTGTGGTCTGTTTTCCAATCTTTTAACTGTCCCTTCCAGAAAACAGAGGTGTTTATTATCAATGAAGTTCAGTTTACCATTTTTACTTCTACAGATTGCAGTTTTGGTCTCATAAGCTAAGAAATCTTTGCCATGATGTTCTTGCCTAGAAATCTTTGCTATGAGATCAGTACTTCAAGGTTACAAAGTCTTTGTCCTACATTTTACTCTTGATGTTTTATTTTCTATTTATGTTTTAGTTAACTTCAGTTTATTTTTACAGTTGTAACTTAATTTTAGTTCATTCTTGTCTATAGTGCCTGGCAGTACAACAGCTTAGTAAATAGAAATTTGTATTCCTAGTTCCAGTGTTCTGCCTACAAACTAAAGAAGAAAATTCTTCCTCCCCAAACTTACTGCAAACAGATCAAAAGTGGAAAAAAAAACATGTGGCTAGATCTCAGATAACCTACAGAAATACTTAAAAGGATTCTAAAGCAGTAGAAGATTAGATTTCCTAAACATTTCGTTGTTTATCTAGGGTAAATAATCAGGGAGCCATGCTTTATCATTATAGTTTGTTTTTATGATTCCTATAAAAACATACTAGTGTAACACTTAGCTCAAGATGACTCTTTAGTTTCTGTTTTTTTAACCTCCAATTTAAGAGTAAGACTCTAGTGGCAAGTTTATCTTTCATTTGTCCCTTTGCTGTTCCCAGATAAATTATTGGTAATTAAATTAAAGGCCAGACATTCCTCACAAAAATCAAATGTGGTTTGTTCTTCTGACCCCAAGTTCTTAACCCTGGTCCTACATTAATTAAGGCGGTTGCTGGTTGATTTTATTAGCAAAGTGGTTTATGTTTTTGATAAATAATTCTCACCCTTAAGCCAGATAGCGAAGTGGATAACAGTGATGGGTTTGAGTACAGAGGTCGACAGTAACATCAGAGGTGTCTGTTGGTGTTTTTGGCTTTTTAATTTTGTATAAAAATGAACCAAGTGCTCTGAAATAGATGAGGTGATATTTGACACTCGGGCTGAAGTTTTATGTTGTGTAATTGGACCAGTATTCACAGTTGAGGGTGCTGTCTAAAGCATGTGGCTGAATTTATGGGACTGAGCATGGCAAGGACTTTTAATTAGCATTACCATTAACAGAGTGAAAACTAAGGACAGATGACAAGGTAACTATCATTTCTGTCTACCAGGGTGAGAGAAAGACTACCATGAACTTACACCAGGCTAGAAATAGAAGAGAAAAATCTTATTGAGTAGGGTTCTTGTCATGGAAAAACTCAGTGTGATTGCAGAAAATGCAATGGATCGCTTCAAAGATGTTCAGGAACTAAAATCTCCTAAAAAGAGAACCCCAGTGATAATGGTCTACAAACCACCTCTAAGTTCAAAGAGTCAGAAACTTCATCTTATTTCCTAGAGAGGTATGCGCATGAGACCTTTATTTGGTCCTTCCCAGTGACCCCCCAGACACTCTCAGCATCCCCAAAGTGGACATCCATTTTTAAATATCTCACTAACCAACCCCTTACCCCATTATTACCTTATCTGAAGGCTCACATATCTCCTGTGGATGCCATTATTAACACTCTAATCCAGGCAGAGGGCATGAGAGAGAAGAAACAAAGACATTCTGTCATTCAAGTTCAGTGTGCAAGCCACATTCATCTCTTGAGGTTCATACTTTCTTACTTTCAGGGCAATGTCCTATTTAAAACCAAAGGATGAAATTGGCAGGTTGGTTGGTTCCAGGGCTCTGTCGTGATTGGGATAGAAGAGAAGAAGTCTACTTTCAGCATTCCAAAAGTGGTCATTGGGTTGAGAAGTTTAAAAGACCAGTTTTCCTATAAAAAGGAGTATTACTCAGCCATAAAGAGTGGTAAATTTGAGTCATTTATACTCAAATGGACGTAACTTCAGGACATACTCATACGTGAAATAAATAGGTCACAGATGTGTAAATATCATATCTGTTCTCTGGTATGAAAAACTGAAGGTGTTAATGAGTTCTAGAATGTATGATGGATACTGTGGAAAGAATGTATTCAAAGGGAAACATGGTGGAGGGGTGAGTAATGAGGGATAAAGAAAAAATGTGATGGTAATAAAAAAGGGAAACAAAGCTTTTGTATTTAGGGGGTGGGGGTTGTGTGGTGGGGAGGGAAATGGGAAAAAAATGAGAATTAAATCACATCATATACTGGTACGGGTTCCCAATATTGAGTGTGATCATGATGTGTATATTCAATGGACCAATAAAGACTTTTTTTAAAATACGGCCATAAGACTACGAAGGGGATGTGGTGGGCCAGTGAGGCAATTTTCCACCCTGCAAACTCCACCAGGTCAGAACTGAGCACTCATGATTATTAGATACTATTGTCCTGGGCAGGAGCCAGGGCACCCAAGCTTTTTTCTCTGTAGCACCATTAAATGCATGAGAATCAAAAGAAGGCAATTTCCCAGCTATAATCAGCCCTTCATTACAAGCCAGTTCTGAGGGTAATTAGACTCTTCCTCAGAATTATTTCCTCTCCTTACCTCAGCCCTACCTTACATGTTTGCTCCGAGCTACCCTCCAGGAAGCACAGGGCTCCTCCCCGTCACCCCCTCCATCATGACAGATCTCTACATTTCTGAATTTCTTTGCTTGTGATAACAGCGATGATTTATTTCTGTCTTTTTTCAAACAGTCCTTTAAGTGCCAATTGTTGAAGAACAGAGTTCTACTTCTAAACACATCCGCTAATGGACATAAATCTGTAAGCAGTTTTTGGAAGTGATTAGGAAGAAAGATGTTTAATTTGTTGCAGTGGCAATGAGGCAGAAGATAGAGAGGCCTGGTTGGAAAGCCGTCCAGCCAGCTGCTCAGCGCCACCTCTGTAATGGGCTCCACGTGTTCCCTCCCAGAGCTAGAGCTCAGTAGATGAGGACTCAAAAGTAGATTTGTCAGTTTTCTAAAGTGTATCAAACTCAGGGAAAATAACTCAGCTAATGAAACACACACACACACACACACACACACGCACGCACACACACACACACCCAAAACAAAACAAAAACAATGGTTGTAAAACCAGAATTTCTGCTCACTATTTTACAGGGTAAAAGGGAACATGCAAGTAGACACCCATGTTTCCCTGAGTTACCAGAACATTTTCTCCTCCGCAGAGAGTCCTCCCAGGAAGATGAATGATAAACGATTGTTAGTTAATGCAGTGCCTGCAGAAGTGTGTAGTCAGACCGGCAGTATTGTGAGCTTTGAGATGCCAGTTCAGCTTTCTGGAGACATTGCCCAGGAATCTACGCTCTAGCTAACCCTCCCCCTGAGCCATATGGCTGCAGAAGCTAGGAATTCACTGGTTTAGTGGGCACAGAGTTGAAACACGATGAGGTACACAGAGGGGACATTCATGTAACAAGCACTAGAGAGTCCTTCCTCTGTGAGAACACAGAGATTAAAAAGTTCCCTTCACACACTTCACTTTACTAGGAGAAAAAGTGCGGAGGGATCTAAATGCAACAGAGAGTGGTGTGATAAAGCTATTAGGTGCTTGTGTAGAATGCCTGGGAAGGAAATTCAGGCTTAGTTGAGGGGAAAAAATTTTTAAATGAGAAACAAGAAAACTAAGAGTTCCTGTGGAAATAGAAGTAACACCTGAAAGACTTTTTCTTTTTTTGTGGTACTCGGGACCTTGTGCTTCCAAAGTAGGTGCAGTGCCACTTGAACTAAATCTCCAGCGCACCTGAAAGACTTTTAAGGAAAGATTTCTCCACCAGTCAGCCTTCTATCACTATAACCAATACCTGAGATAACCAACTCCTCTTGTAACTGGAAGACCTCCCGATGGTCTCAACTCTTAAAGTTTCCACCAGCTCCTAAAAGAATCAAGCTGAAGACCAAACTGCAATGCATGTATCTTTGGGAGACACATAAGAAGCAATCTGTAGCTGAGAATGATGGCGCATGCCTGTAATCCCTGCACTCCGACAGGCTGAGGCAAGAGGATCCCAAGAGTGAGCCCAGTCTGGGCAACTCAGTGACTTAGCTGTCTCAAAAGTAACAACATGAAAGAGCTGGAAGTTTAGCTCAATGCAGAGGCCCTGGGTTCAGTTCCCCAGTACCACACACACACACACACACACACACACACACACACACACACACGCACACATGTACACACTGTATCAATGCAGAATATGATTAAACTGATAAGATAGGAAGGTATTTATAACAAACATAGGCTCTGGGTTCCATCACTAGCAGTCCAATTTAAAAAATTACATGTCAGGGCCGGAGGGTTAGCTCAGTGGTTCAGGTGCCTGCCTCGCAAGCGCAAGGTCCTGAGTTTGATCCCCAGTAACCACATACAATGCGGGGCGTGGAGACTCACGCCCACCAGCAATCAATAGCACATAGCACAGTGCCGGGTGTGGTGGCTCATGCCTGTAATCCCAGCACTTGGGAGGCAGAGACAGGAGGATTGCTGAGTTCGAGGCTTGCCTGGACTACATAGTGAGCTCAGAGCCAGCCTGAACTA
>PVIC010033841.1:0-19920 GCA_004025085.1 Thryonomys swinderianus | reverse complement strand
TGCCACAAGTTAATTCTCATTTTTACCCATATCCCTACCCACTCCCCCCTCCTCCCCCCTTTATACATGCTCTTTTATTTTCTTTCTGTATCATATTTATTCCTTCCCCTCATCACATTCCCACACCAAGTTTCCTATAGAAATATTCCACTCTATGAAAGCTGTCCTACTTTCTAGAACTCATTTGCATCTACAGGTGGAGAACGTCATTTTTTTAAGGGCAAAAGCAAATACACAGAAGTAAATGAAATTAGTCATTTTGAATTTCATCTGATTCCGGTTAATAATTTCACCAAACTTTCTCTACACAACGAGCAATGAACTCAAAGTTGTTATATAAATAAAGTACCTGTGGGGAATGATGATTGGCTGATTGATTAACTGATTCAAATGTTTGTTTGTTTTGTGGATTTTTTGAGACAAAGTCTCACTAGATAGATAGTCCAGTCTCAATTTGAACTTTTTTGTGGAGCTGTCCTCAAAACCAGTAATCCTCCTGGCTCAGCCTCCAAAGTGCTGTAATTACAAGCATGTGCCACTCTGTCTGGTGGGAGTAAAGATTTAGTAACTCATTTTATCAACAAACATTTTTGTTCATACCACTTTTCAAACTTAATAAAAGCTGTAACAGTTGCTGGGCATGGTGCCTCATGCCTCTTATCCCAGCACTGGGGAGGCAGAAGCAGGAGGATTGCTGAGTTTGAGGTTTGTGTGTACTACATGGTGAGCTCAGTGCCAGCCTGAACTACAAAGTGAGACCCTGTCTCAAAAATAAATAAATAAAAATAAATAAAAAACCGTACAGTGAACTACACAGCAAGGTATGTGTCCTCATGAAACAGGGTTTTTAGAAGTAAATTAACAGTAAATTTGCAAAAAAAAATTACTACAATTAGTAGTTTGGATATTTCAGTAATAACAGAGCATTGACTCTTTTAAACAAAACATCTGAAACTATTTGAGCTACAAGATATTTGTTTTGCTGTTTTTAAAAAAAGTTGATTTTACTGGTACACTTCATAATTATGATCACATTCAACATTAAGAATTTGTACAGACAGATAACACATCTTGATTCTCATTTTTCCCCTTTTGTCTAGTCTCCTTACAACACCCACCTCTGTAAGCAGAAACTTTGTTTCCTTTTTTAAATATCAATTTTTTTTTTGCTGGGTGTGGTGGCTCATGCCTATAATACCACCAATTGAGAGGCAGAGGCAGGAGGATTTCTATAAATCTGAGTCTTGCCTGGGCTACATAGTGAGCTCAGGACCAGCCTGAATTCCAAACTGAGATCCTGTCTCAAAAAAAAAAATCAATCTTTTTCTTTCCTTTTACTTTCTCCTATCTACCCTGTCCCTATTCCTTTTGCATATTTTCTTCCTAATTCATATTACTTGTCATTTAAATGATACCAATAATTTAAAGAGCGTTTTGAAAGACAAAGACTCTGGAGGTTATCCTAAAAGTTTCTAGAAAGAAATTATATTTAATTGGAGGTAGGTGAAGTGGATATTTTGAGAATTTGTTGACTGCTGGGGATATTCTCTAGACAATTCACAGATTCTCCACAAGTTGTTATATAAATATTGCATTCACTTAGGATTGCACTGAATCTATGCAGCAGTTGTGGGAGTATAGCCATTTTGACAATATTGGATCTTCTTACCCAGAAACAAGGAATGTCTGTCCATTTTCTGGTATTCTCTTCAATTTCTTTTTTCAGAGTGCCGTAGTTTTCAGAGTAGAGGTCTTTCACCTCCTTTTTAGATTGACTGCTGGATATTTCTCTCTTTTTTGATGCTATTATAAAAGGAATGATTCTGCAATTTCTCTCTCAATGATTCTGTTGTTTGTTTTTGAGCATTGAGCTTGTTTCCAGCCATGCTACTAAATTTGCCAATTAAGTTTAGCAGTCTTTTGGTTGAGTGTAGATCTTCTATGTAGAGTATCACATCATCAGCAAAAAATGACAGTTTAACTTCTTCCTTTCCTATCTTTATTCCATTTATTTCTTTCTCTTGCCTAATTGTTGTGCCTAATGTTTCCAGCACTATATTGAGCAGAGTTGTGATAGCAGACAGCCTTGTATTGTTCCTGATCTTAGTGTGAAATGTTTGTTTCTGATTCACAAAAACCATAGATGGATCCTATGTTCAGTATTTAAGTGATTTTTTAAAGGAGTATATTACATAATATTGTCATTGTCAACCTATTCATTCTCCTTTGGAAATGACAAACTCTCCCTTAGCATGTCTGGTTGGGACAGAGGTAAACACATAAAAGCAAATGCTGTGGCTAGATTCAGTTTGCCCACCAGAGGTCTTATGCTGGAAGTTTGGTCACCAATACAATGACATTAATATTGGAATCCTTTAAGAGATAGGTCCTGCTGGAATATAATTACATTCTGGAAATTCCACACACAAAAGGCATTAATGTCTACCTTAAAGGGAAGGTTAGGTGGTTCCCTTTTCACTCCTCTGCATGGTGTGAAGCAGTAAAGTGGTCTCATTCAATGCTGTCATCATCTTGTTTGGTTTTCCTGATTTCCAGGAACATGAGCCCAAGTAAATATCTTCTCTTTATACATTACCCAATGTGGAGTATTTTTTATAGCAACCTACAGTGAATTAAGAAAGTATCCCATGTAAGACAGTTTAAACAAAGAAATAAGGGATAACTGAAATCTTCTGTTGGGATTTAGAAGCTTAGGGAAATTACGGTCTGAGTTATTTGGTAATTTAATCTAGTGTTAGAAAGACATTTGGATTGGAAAAATGGAATAGACAATTTTTGAGCATCTAAAAATTAAAGAAACAAAGGAAAGTGTTTCCTCAAAATCTACAGGTAAAAAAAGTTTGAAATAGCATATGCGTATAAGCAAAATCCAGGACTCAGATCCTATTTAAATAAAAGAAAGTGACCTAGATTCCTGTTATTTGCCCAGTGTTGATAAGGTTTTGATATCCTCTTTCTATCTCTCACCTGTATGGCCCCTAACATGCATTTATTCACATGTACATGCACACACATACACATATAATATTACTGAACAGTTTTATTAAACTAACTTAAAATTAGTCCTTTCCTCATTGCAAAAACCAAGGAATTACATAAAAGTGAGCTTTAAATGCTTTAAAAATGCAATTTCTGATACCAGCATTATTAAACTTAATAAACTACTTGAAGATAAATAAGTAAAATAATCAGCTAACACATTATATCAAATAACATTTATTTAAGTAAAAAACAATTCCTACTTGGAAAGATACAACCTTCAAACAGAAATATTAAATTTGAAAGATGTTGATGTCTTATTATCCATATCTCCTGATTGTATTTTCAGCTATTTGGTAGTGCTTTTAAGTAATATCCTTGTAAATTTTTAGTGTATTGGCCTTAATTAATACCATGATATATATTCAATTGGAACATGATGAAAACTAACAAAGTTTCTTTTTTTCTTTCTGGAGACAGGGTCTCACTTAGTATTCAGGCTGTCCCTGAGCTCACTAGGTAGCCCAGGCAAGCTTTAGCTCAGCAATCCTCCTGCCTCTGCCTCCCAAGTTCTGGCATCACAGGTATGAGCCACCACTCCCAGGACTGTGGTAAATGGTACTGATTGCTGGTGGGGTCACTGGGGATTGAAACAGGGACTTTAGACTTGCTAGGAGATGCAGGAACCACTGAGTTAAATCTCCAGGCCACTAACAACTTTTAAAGACCTGTTAGTGGATCAGTCCAGCATTCTATCAGGGATTACACACAGAAACTTATATCTTCATCTTGAAGAATGATACATTATATGTATATGTATATGTATATATTCACTTTTACTTGGGAATTTGTATTACATGGTGACCGTGAGAATTTCAAGTGATTTTCTCAGGATATTTCAGCACTTGCTGTTGCTTATGCTTCCATCTAGGCTACTGAAATCATCTTTTTTTTTTTCTTTCTGAGACTAGGTCTCGCTTTGTAGTTCAGGCTGGCCCTGAGCTCACTATGTAGCCCAGGCAAGCCTCGAACTCAGCAATCCTCCTGTCTCTGCCTCCCAAGTGCTGGGATTACAGGCATGAGCTACCATGCCCAGCTGAAATAATCTTTAATTGTCATTTTCCTTGCTGGTGGGGTTTATTAAAACTTCTATTTCAAGCTACTCACAGATGTTTTCGGTCTCCATGGGGAGCACCCCAGAATTTATGGAGAAGAGGAAAGGGGAAAATCATTAATAAAGTTAGAGCCACACACTAGAGCTGTGACTACAGTGTACATATTTATGGGACTTGCCAACACTGAAGAAAACTGTTTTGATTGACCATGAAGTAAAGGTGAACAAACTTTGTCAACCTAGAGGTTTTGTGACTGCAAGAAGATAAGAAATTATTTCATTTCAATCCTGTACGTTTTTGTGAATTTAAGATAATGGGAAAAAACAAAACGAATTGTAAAAACATAAAATTTTGCTGAATTTATACTTAATGCTGTACTGGTAAATGTTTTGAGGTATTTAAGGAAAGACTTTATTAATTTTTTCCAAAAATGTTATTAAATTTTCAAGACATTTCTCTGTTCAAAAAATCAATATTTAAAATAAATAATATTTTAATACTTACAAAGAGAAATGTGAGAGGCAGGGTAAGAGGATGTGGCTAGAACCTTTGTGGAAATCTCCAGTCTCCTCTGAGTCCCACAGCAAAAGGATTAATAACTGAAAAACAACAAAATCAGAACCTTGAGGAAAACCTGAGCCTGGGCTCCACTCTTGCTCCTCTGAGGAGTGGCAGAAAAGATCAAGTAAGCACAAGCAGAAAGGGCCAATCCCCCGAGCTTGCTGTAGCTTTATTTGGTACTAAGCCTTCACACCCAAAAACCTAGCAGGCCTAAAATGGGGGATATCCACAATAATCCCTGTGGTTGAAGATCTCATATGGCAAGGCAGACATCCTTAAATCTGAGTAAGTCAAAGTAAGTAAGTCTTAAGGTCAATTATCCTAGTGCAATAATCCTTGTAGTTTAAGAACCTGCAAGATGTGGCAGATGTCTGCAATAATCCCAGTAGTTGATCCCACAGAGCAGGGCAGACATCTGTAAATCCAAGTAAGTAAATTGCAAATAGGAGTAAATTGTTCATAGTTCCCAACAGAAAAATAGAGAAGGCATACAGATCGGATTTTGAGTCCAACCCATCAAGCTGGATTTCTTTGAGCAGTCCACTGATGTCCATTGTGCCACTGAATTTGCACTTAAAAGAAAGATAATAATGCCTTGCCTGCTCTAAGGAAGTATGAAGATAATTACAAGAATGTATAACTGAATGCTAGAGAGGGAGAAAATTTCAGTGATCAACCCAAGTCCATCCATTTACCTTGTAAGAGAGCTGAACACTAGAAGCGTAAGTACATGTCTCCACTAGTATTTATGGCTACACATTTGTCAGTTATAACACTCAGGTTATATTCACTAATTTTCTACTGTAGATCTCCTTAACTACCATCTACCGTCCTGATAGTGCTGATATAATGTCATACTTAGCTTTGCCTTTGCACATCCATTTTGCTTCAAATTAGTTTTACACACATCGTAGAGGATTTTTCATGTTCTCCAAATCTCTGTTATACATTTTCATCATGTTTATATTTTTCTTGATTCTATTTGATAACTGATATAAATTATAATTGTATATAAGGAGATGGTGTATGTATATAGTAAACATGAATCATTTCATACTTTCTGCATATACATTTTAATAGTTTTGATATATATATATATATGGCATATTATGTAGCATGCATTTGAATAATGATTTAATGTCTCCTGAATTTTTTGTTTACCAATGTATAAAATGTGGATAATAATAGTTTCAAATTTATAGACTTAATGTTCAGAACATTTGGCTTCTCAAGGCCAGACGAAACATAAAAAGGGGCCAGAGATTTATCTTAGTGGTTCCAGTGCCTACCTAGCAAATGCAAAGTCCCAAATTCGATCCTCAGTACCATATATCACAATGCCTGAAGTGGTGGCTCATGCCTGTAATCCCAGTACTCAAGAGGCAGAGGCAGGAGGTTTGCTGTGAGTTTGAGACTAGCCTGGGCTACATAGTGAGTTTATCAGCCTGAACTACAAAGCGAGACCCTGTCTCAAAAAACTGAAGGAAAAAAAAAAACATAAGAATTTGATTTGCTTTGCTATTACTATTTAATTGTATGACAATGTGTTCGTCCCTAATAATAATGATAGAGATTAAACATCTCACAATATGCTGGTTAAAAAGCAATTGCGAGCTCAATAGATTATAAGCTATGAGAAAAAATAATATTAATGTTTTTAAGTCAATTTCAAGTTATTAAGTAGAAAAACACAGAAGAGATCAGAGCTATTTGGTGAGAAATTCAGTTATGTACTACTCCAACAGCTTTAAAAAATATCATGACAGTTTGGCAACTTTCTGCTGAACATATGATCTCTAGGAAATGTTTCTTTATTCCTCTGTCAAACACTTCTGAGTTTCTGTCAGGTCCAGGAAATGCACGCAGAATAAGACAGATGAGGAAACTTTCCTTTAAATGGAAGATTTGCTGTAGTATTTAAGTTAAGGCAAAAAATAGTAAAAGTCTCAAGCTACTGCAAAATATCTGTATCTGGGAAAAACTTACCCCATCTGTCAATAAAAACAATTGATCATCTCACAACAGAAAACATTAAACTCCCAGTATAACTTGCAAAAGATAAGTATTTTACAAAGGAAAAATGCAGTATTATTTTTTGTCAGAAACACATAACATTTTATAGCCAACTTTAAAAAAAGACACAAAAGATTGGCAATGTCGTGTGTTGCAAATTGCAAATACAATTAACATTATTCAATATTCTGTTCTTTGAATATGTTTAAATTTGATAATTAAAACTATGTTTTGTATGATTTTCTGTTTAGTTTTTTGAAACAGGGTCTTGCTTTGTAGTTCTGGCTGGACCTGAGCTCACTACATAGCCCAGGCAGGCCTCGAAATCAGCAATCCTCTTGCGTCTGCCTCCCGAGTGCTGGAATTACAGGCATGAGCCACCCTGCCCAGCATTGTGGTATGTGGTACTGATTCCAAGCAAAGTATTGCTGTATGTGGTTACTGGGGATTGAACTAGGGACCTTACGGTTGCCAGGCAGGCTCTGGAACCACTAAGCTAAATCTCTAGCCCCTGTATGATTCTTTTTTCACTGTAAGTATGAAGTATTTCTATTTTAGTCGTCGTTCCAATATTAATCAGTGTTGATAAATAAATACAGTTGACAAATGTTTAAATTTATGAAGGTTGGGTTTGAACTATTATGATGAAACTTATCAGATGAGATAGATATATTACTGGGGAAGAGATGTCATCATGCAGCAGAAAATTATTTAGCTTTTCCAGGAGAGTAATTTCTGAGTATAGTTTGCCCTTTCAATTCATTTATGGCTGTGACTCAGTGAGTAGCACTGGTGAACTATATACTTACAGTTTTAGGAGATGACTGGCCTCTGTTAAAGCTAAAGGTCTGCATAGAACTTTTCTCAATTTTCCTAGAGTATTTAAAATATTATATATTTATTTCAAACATATAAGTAATCGGCAAATTTAATCCTGAATAAATTGTTTTATTACTGATGTTTGACTATTTTATATTTTTGTAATATAATATGTGCTATCTTCAATGAAGATTTGGAGACATAAATAAAAACTAAACATAGCAAAGGTTTACACCTTCCCCTACAGATATCCAAGCAAAGATAAAATGACTATTTGGAGGATATTGCCATATGGGATATATTAGAACTGGACTCCATCATTTGTATAATAATAAAGATTTATTTGTTTAGCCAGCATATATTTGTTATAAACACATTTTGTTAAGAACATTACATTAAGTATTGTGAAGATGAAAATTGAATGAGATATATATTTTTATCTCAAGGAGCTTCAAAACTAATTGTTTTGACACAGGTCAATAACTTTCATGAAAGGACATGCCATGTGTTGATACAGAAGTACAATAAAAATGTATGTTAAATAAAAATGAATTTAGTTCAGGATGAGACAGACATTAGCTAAAGCTTCATGAGAGTGATAATAGTTAAAATATCTACCTTGAAATTAGGATAGAATTTGGTAAAAAATAAATGGATGGAGAAAGTTTCCTTGGTAGATGGAATGGACAGTTATGTGGAACTAAGCCATGTAAAGAATTACAAACAAAGGGGCTGGTGATTTATCTCAAGAGGAGATTTAGTTCAAGTGGCAGCATAGCAACCCTGGACATACAAGGACCTGAGTTTTATCCCTGGGACCAAAAAAAAAAAAAAATTACAAACAAATTGAAGTCAATGGCATATCCATTTCTTGAGTGCTTATGTTTTGGATTTCTATCACTGAAAAAGTACTTTGGATGAATTAGTTTAAAAGAAGACAAGTTTATTTTGACTAGTGGATTCAGAAGTTTCAGCCCATAGTTAGTTGGCCCCAGGGCTGCAGGCCTGTGGCTTCACAGTGCATCAGGGTAGGAACTCATGGCACTGGAGGCTGTTTCACCTCAAAGCAGCCAGAAAACAAAGACAAAGGAAAGGATGACAGTTCAGTGTACCTCTTTAATGAAGACTATAAATGATAACTGCCTTCTACTAGACACTAGCTCCTAAAAGTTCCTCCACCTCCCAGTCATGCCACAGGCTGGTGACCAAGCTTATCATACTTGGGGCTTTGGGGGCCATTCAAGGTCAAAACTGTAAATGCCAAACAAAAAAGACCCCTCTTAATTAAGGAATTACTGGTGATAACTAGTAATAAAATAGAACAACTATAAAAATAGTCCCTATTGGGCCAGAGGATTTGCTCAGTGATTCTGGTGCCTGTCTCTCGCAAGCGCCAGGTCCTGAGTTCGATCCCCAGTAGCCACATACAGTGCTGGGCTTGGAGACCCACGCCCACCAGCAATCAATACCACATACCACAGTGCAGGGCGTGGTGGCTCACGCCTGTAATCCCAACACTCGAAAGGCAGAGACAGGAGGATTGCTGAGTTCCAGGCTTGCCAGGGCTACATAGTGAACTCAGAGCCAGCCCGAAATACAAAGTGAGACCCTGTCTCAAAAAAAAAAAACAAAAAAAACAAAACAAAAAAAAACTCCCTCTTACAAGTTACTGAAAAATATGAATAATTTGTTTCTGGAACTCTATATTTATATGTGTTATAAATAATATAATTGTGATCTATAGGTTGATTGTAGTTTGATCACATTGTGACTTCTGTATAAATTACCCCTGACAAAGGACCACAGTGTCAACCTACTATGACCCCTCCTGTCTCTCAGGAGCTATCTCTCAATAAACCTTTCCGACTCTCAACCTTTTTTGTCCATTGGAGTTGATTCTTCTATTTCAAGGTACCACAAATTTGGCACATGAAATCCTGCAGTTGAAGCTTATATTTCCCCTATATCACCAGTGTACTACAAGTTAAGTGTTTATTGGACTAAGTTCAAGAGACTGAAATTTAGCATCATTGAAACATGAAATATTTACCAATACAATTATGATGAGATTAATATAGTTCTTTAAATATAAGGGCTTTAGCCCTTCTCAAGATCAACCCATCTGACTAGTTCTGCCTTTTTTTGTTGGAAAATATCTCTGCTCAAATGCTGTATGGATGAGAAATTTTATATAACTTTCTCAACGATGAAAACAACATATTTTGCTGGAATGACAGTGGTGGAAAGTCACATCACATATGCCATTTAAAGAGTGTTATAATCTTAAAATGATTAATATTGTATACATATGAATACGTTGAGAAAACAAAAAATCAAATTTTTTGAGATATTTAGATGTCAATAGTGAAATTCTCCAAGTAAATAAGAATTTCTTAAATGTGAAGTTTTTTTTTTCTGTCAGTCTTCCAATTTATTTCATAAAATGATTGCTCAGTGTCACAGAAACAAGTATAACGCCTTGGGTATTGCATCATGGATGGGGCAATTACAGTTCTGTGGACTTAAGGATTCAAGTTCTCGATATGACATTAATGCCCCTTATCCAGTTACTTTTGGATAAGAACTTTAACAATTATACACCTTAGTAGTTACTGTACAATGGCTTTTCTAAGTTTCTTTCCACATCTTAGGACATTAAATGCTTTTAAGAAAATAAAAGAAGAATTGTAACTTTGTTGTTTTCAGAGAACTCCTCTAGAATAGTTAGAATAAAACAAAGGAGCAGAACAAGAAATAGGAAACGTCTTGAAAGCGAAAGGAAAGTGTTGAGACAATGCTGTTCTCTGAACTCCGTTTCCAAAGTTTAAAATTGCAATTGGACACAGTCACCATTCGGTGCTACACTGAGTTGGTGTAACAGTGAGTTTAATTAGATATAAAGCTCCTGAGGAGGATGGGAAAACAGCAAAGCTATCAAAATTTAAATATGAGAGCCTAAGAAGTCAAAGCAGCTAAGAGGCATATGAAGAAATGTTCAACTGGTCATTGGAGAGATGCAAATGAAAACAACACTGAGATTTCATCTCACTCCACAAAGAATGGCTCCAATTACAAAATCAACCAACAATAAATGCTGGCAAGGCTGTGAGGAGAAAGGAACCCTTCTCCACTGTTGGTGGGATTGCAGACTTGTGCAACCATTGTGGAGATCTGTGTGGAGATTTCTCAGAAAACTAGGAATAGGGGTCCCATTTGACCCTGCTATCCCCCTGCTAAGAATATACCCAAACGAATTTTAAAAATCACATTGGAAAGACAAATGCACACCCTTGTTCATAGCAGCTCAATTCGTGATAGCTCAATCTTGGAAACAGCCCAAATGCCCATCAAGTGGAGACTGGATAAAGAAGATGTGGGTTTTTAAAATAAAATGGAGTATTATTCTGCCATAAAGAATGACAAGATTCATTCATTTATGTGCCAATGGGTACACCTGGAGGACACACTAATAAGTGAAATAAATAGATCACAGATAGACAAATACTGTATCTTCTTTTTGATATGAGCACCTGTAGATGTAAATGAGCTCTAGAAAGTATGACAGTTTTTGTAGAATGGGAAATTTCCAAAGGAAATTTGGTGTGAGAATGTAATGAGGGGAAGGAAAAAAGTATGATTCTGAAAGAAAATAAAAGAGCATGTATATAGGGGGTAGGGAAGTGTGGGTGGGTAGGGATGTGGGTAAAAATGAAAATTAACTTGTATTATATACTGGTACAAATTCTCCAATGTTGTGTGTGATTGTGAGATGTATATAAAATGTACCAATAAAGAATTCAATTAGTAAAAATTAATAAATAAATATGAGAGACTAGCAAAAAGATGTTGGCCATAGGATTGGAAGTTGTGACTCAGTAGCAACAGAAAACGTGGAGAGAAATATTTAGGGAGTTGTGTATTAGAGTTTTGTCATGAAGCTTTTCCATGAACTGAAAGCAGGGATTGCTCATGTCAGAAAGGAAAAGCATCTTTTCTCTTACCCTTTTAGGTTCAGTACTTAAGAGCCCAATAATTAAACTGGCAAAAGGCTATAAGAAACAGATAGAGAGGAAGGGAGGAAAAAGAGTGGAGGAGAGAGGCAGAGACAGACAGAATAAAGGAGAGCTATTCTTATTTACAGAAGTACACACAAGAGTTTCCAGAAAATATGGGTCAATTTGAAGCTTTTATAACATCTTAATAGAGTTAGGGGTGGAAATGAGGGTCATATAGTTAAATAAAGGACTTTTAGGAAACACAAATGAGTCTTTAGGAGAAGAGATGGGAGATATGATAGTTTTCTTACAGTGACTGTTTAAATTTTGTGTGGAAGTGATACTTCTCCAGTGATGAGTTACTTTTCCTGGATTGGTCTCAGAGAGATGATTATGACAATTGAATTGAGCTCCTTTAGGGGGCCTTGCTTTTAGGCAGGTAAATTATTTCAGGTACTGAAATACATTCTGCTTAAAATATGTTTGTACCATAGTGTCATTTTCTGTACCAATTATTATACTCATCCATTTAGCATTATCTACTTTAAAGAAAAGTCAATAATTTTTATATTGTAGATTAATATTTTATGTATTTTGTTTAAGTTATCCATCAACTGAAGCTAATAAAAAGTTCTAAATCTATATAAAATTTCCAAAAGTATGTCTGATATATTGAGACTCACAAATCCCTGAGGTTCTATTTCTGAAGCCAGGTAGATGTGTTTCAGCAGGTTTTTTTTTTTAATACATGGGATAAAATAGTGTAGCAGGGGATTAAAATGGCAAAATAAGACAGCAGCAAAATACAGCCTCTCCAAGACACCTGGAAAAGCATTTGGTGAAGAAAATAAATTACAGTAGATCTATAGGGATTAAGAGGGACCTGCCAGGAAAACTAGAAACTACAGAGAAACTGAAGAAATGGAGCACAAAACAGAGAAAAAGATGAAGCAGCCTGGAAAGCTTCTCCCAGATCTTGAGGAGGAGATCTGTTTTCATTTACACGAGGTAAGGCCAGAGAGGGTTGACAGTTTCACGGGGAAAAAAAAATGGACTGGGGCTGTAGTACTAGCCCAAGATAAGCTCACAGTTACTAAAAACTAAAAATCACAGAAGCTTTTAGTACAACAGATGACTTCTTCCACATAATATAATAGAGTTTGAGAAAAAAATCCAATCCAGTGTCCACTGTGTGTGAGAGTGCCTAATTAAGGGCTGTGTGGGGAAAGGATCCATTGTGTAAGAGTGAGCTAGAGGGTAGGTTCCCTTCAGGGTTTCTCGATTCGGAATGACTAGGTAGGAGATGACAACCAGACATGATAATAGAGAGGGTGTGTTGGACAAAACCTTCCTGAGAAGTTTAAACAAGGCAGAGAAAGAAGGGGGGAATCAGGCTTTTTGAGTTGAGAAATGAGGCCAAAGGCTTTCAGAGAATAGTGGTTGTGAAAGTGCTGGCACAAAGTTTAGCAGACTGCTTGACCTTCCTCCCCTCACACATATACTGCTGCCAACAAAGAGCTCAGAGATCTGTTTGTTTTCCTCAACTACTAATATAACCAAGGAAATGCCTCAGCTTGGACCTTTGCTAGATCCTCCAGTATTCAGACCCTCTGAGGGGGATATCTTAGGCTATAAATCAGGTGGAAAAAGCCATGACTCAGAGTACATAGAGGAATACAGAAATTGGAAGGAGCTGGGATGAATATAACTTTAAAATGGAAACCATTGACCAATCATGGGAAACATGATGAAAGAAAGGTGGTGCAAAATTAAACATTTTCAAATGAAAACATGAATGTGAAAACCAAATAGCTCTTAGTAGTGATGCATACTTTCTCACACATATCTGTTGGACTCCAATTCTGTAAGCCCTTGAAATAAACCACTCACTACAAAATGTGGTGGAATTTTTCTTTATTTTTTTGTAGGATGTATTTTCTTTATATATTTTTTTCTTTCCCTTGTTGATGATTTTGTTAGTTGTACCTAATTATTTTCACTTTTGTTTAATTTTAGTATGATCTTCATATTTCTCTTCCCATATTTTTCATTTTTCGTTTTTGTTTCACATTCTCTTTCATATTTCCTCATTTACTAGTGTTACTATTAAGGTTGATTAATTATTACATATTAAATGGACAAAGGTGTTATTGTTGAATTCTTTATATAATTAGTGCTAATATAGATGTTCCACTCATGAACTCCCCAAAGCTGATCCATTGAGTGTCAGTTGACAGACAATCAAAAGTTCAACAATTGAATTATTATGTAAAAGAAGAGAGAAAAAAATTTAAAAGGTGCTCAAAAAAGATTAAGATGTTCCAATTAGACAATAGATTAAATGAAAAGATTAGTAAGATTTCAGAGGTTACTAACCAAAAGCTACCTGACATAAACAAAATGTTTTAAACATGAATGGACAGTGTAGCAAGAAATTGGAGTCCACAAAAAGATGCCAAACAAAAATTTGCAAGATTAAAAATGTTACTGAAACTGTGGGCAGCAGAAGTAACCAATGTGAGGACAGTGTCAGAAGTAGAAGATGAGGCTGATTCAGGTGACCACATATTCCGAGACATTTTAAAAAAAGACAGTGTGAGAAATAGGTCCAACTGATTCTAGAGGATAAAAAAGGAGTAATCTAAGATTAATTGGAATTACTGAAAAATCAGAAGACAATATAGATGTAAAAAAAAACTTGTTTACATAAAACTTTCCAAGTATGAGGGTAAATTAACATACAGTGATGTCAGGCATACATAAGTACAAATACTTATGATAAGAAGAGAACATCTCCCATTGACTCAGGGAGAAACTTTATGAACAAAACCTCTATAGCACAAGAACTAGAGGAAGGAATCAACAAATGAGATGTCATCCTACTAAAAAGCTTCTGCACAGCAAAAGAAACCGCTGGCACAGCTAAAATACAACTGCCAACATGAGAAAAAAATCTTTACTAGCTGCTTCTCAAAGAGCTACTACTTAGAATATATAAAGAACTTAAAAAAATCAGTCCACAAATTTAAAGACCCAATTTAAAAATGAGCATCTGAAATGAACAGACACTTCCCAGAGGAAGAAGTAAAAGCAGTCAAGAAGACGTAAAGGAATGTTCAACATCACTGATCCCTGGAGAGACGCACATGAAAACAACACTAAGATTTGATCTCACTCCACAAAGAATGGCTGCTATCTCAAAATTCGCCAGCAACAAATGCTGGCAAGGTTGTAGAGAAAAGGGAATCCTTTCCACTGCTAGAGGGAATGTAGACTTATGCACCCATTGCAGAGATCAGTGTGGAGATTCCTCAGAAAAGTAGGAATAGAGGTCCTATTTGACCCTGCTATTCCTCTGCTAGGTATATACTTGAAAGAACTAAAAGAATCATATTGTAAAGACATATGTGCACCTATGTTCATAGCAGCTTAGTTTGTGATAGCCAATCATGGAAACAACCCAGTTGCCCATCAGCTGGCGACTAGATAAAGAAGATGTGTTTTGTTTTGTTTTGTTTTATAAAATGGGGTATTACTCTGCCATAAAGAATGACAAGTTTCATTCATTTATGTGCAAATGGACACACAATGAGGACACACTAATAAGTGAAATAAATAGATCCCAGAAATGTAAATACCATTTCTTTTCTCTGGTAGGAGAACCTGTAGATGTAAACGAGTTCAAGAATGTATGACAGATTTTGTAAAATAGAAAATATTCAAAAGGAATGTGGTGGGGTATGTAATGAGATGAAAGAATAAATATGATTTGGAAAGAAAAAGAAATAGCATGTATATAAGGGGTGGGGGATTGTGGGTGGGTAGGAATATGGGTAAAAATGTGGGTTAAAATGGGTTAACTTGTGTCATATACTCAATGACTAAATATACTAAAATTACTCAGTTGTGAGCTCTATATAAAGTGTACCAATAAATAATTCAATTAAAAATAAATAAAAATCTAAAGATGGAAAACAAAATTCCATGTAATGTGAGCTTCAAAATCATCATGATTAATTATCCTATTTTTAGATAATGGCTTTAAGGCAAAATGGATCACAAGATCCAAAATGGATCACAAGATCATTTTGTATTGGATAGGAAACATTTCAACAGGAAGTGATAAAATAATTATAAATGTATATGCACTAAACCCTAGCATACCAAACCCTATTAAACAAATTCTACTAGACATAAAAGATCACATAAAGATCAACAAAATAATAGTAAGGGAACTCAATAAGTCACTGCCAAAACTAGACAGATAAACACACAAAAGAAATATCTGTAGAGCCATAACTTCAAATAAATGAACTTAATCTATATCTACAGAGTGTTCCATTGAGTAACAAAATTTGCATTCTTCTCACAAGCTTATGGACCTTTCTCCAAAATTGATCATATACTAACAAATAAAGATTGTTTAAATTGCCAGGCATGGTGGCTCGCACCTGTAATCCCAGCACTCGGGAGGCAGAGGCAGCAGGATTGCTGATTTCGAGGCTTGTCTGGGCTACATTGTGAGCTCAGGGCCCGTCTGAACTACAAAGTGAGACCCTGTTTAAAAAAGAAAAAAGAAAAAGGATTGCTTAAGTACAAACTAATCAAAATTACCTCATTCTTACTAAGAATATTCTAATTTTAGTATAGTTGCTGCTAATGTGAGCACAAAAGGAACATTTTTTTATTACTGGGGATCAAGCAGTTCATATTAAGATCATAGTGTAATGAAACTGGAAATCAATGTCATAAACCACAATAAACATGCAAAAATATGGAGATTAAAAAATGTACTCCTGAAAAATCATTGAGTCACAGAATACACTAAGTGAGAAATTAGACATTTTCTAGAATCAGGTTTAAAGATTAGTGTAGCATACAAGAACACATGGAACACAGTGGAGAGAGTCTTAGGAGAAATTCTTAGACCTATGAATACTCAAATGAGAAAAACAGAGTAATTTCAACTAAATAACCTAAGGATCTACTTTGAAGTATCATGAAAAAATAAGAATAATCAAAATCCAGTGCTAGAACAAGGAAGAAAATTGTAAAGATCAGAGCATAAATTAATAAAATTGAGACAAAATAATAATTACTGAAGCAAATAGCTTCAAGAGAAAAATTAAAATCTATAAATCCTCATTCTTAACAAAGGAGAAATAAAAGATGTATTTGAATGCAATTATAAATAGACAAAATAACAATGGTACTTTTTAAAATCTAGATATAATTAGTAACTACTTTTAGACATGAAAATTCAATAAATTGGAAAACTCACAAGAAATGGATAGATTACTAAATACATATGAATTACCACAACTGAAGCAGGAAGATTTTTTTTAAATCCCAGAATAATCCAATAATAGGCAATGAAGATGAGAAACTAATACAATACCTACCAAGAAAGTCTGCTAATGGATTCATCACTGAATTTTATCAGAACTTCAGGGAAAATCTAACACCAATATATTTTTTTCTAAGAAGATTGAAAATTCTTTAAGAAGACTGAAAAAAGAGTATTATCAAATTCATTCCTGGAACTTGGTACTACCATGATTCTAAAATCAGATAAGGTCCCAATTATTAAAAAAAAAAAAAAACAAGAACAACCATAGGCCAGCCTTATTAATAAACCTAGATGCAAAGATCTTCAACAATAAACAGAATATAACAAATTACTAAAAAATATCATACATCATGATGAAGAGGGATAAATCCCAAGAATTCAAAGGTGGTTTATTGTAGATAAATAAATGCAATACACTGCAGTCAGGAGTGGTGGCTCATGTCTGTCATCCCAGCACTTGGGAGGCAGAGGCAGGAGGATTGCTGAGTTTCAGGCTTGCCTGGGCTACATAGTGAGCTCAGGGCCAGCCTGAACTACAAAGTGAGACCCTGTCTCAAAACAAAGCAAACAAAAAAAAAAAAGAAAAAAAAAACACATTGCGTAAATACAAGCTAGGGTACAATCCTATGATCATCTTAATAGAGGCAGGAAAAAAAAAAAAACCTCTGAAGCAATTAGTTTTTTGTTTATGATAAACCCTGAAAAATCATACATAATTCATCTCACTCTCATATAAGCCATTTATGACAAATTCACACCCAACATCATATTAAAGAGGGAGAAAGTGAAAGTTTTTCCTCTAAAATCAGAAATAAGACAAAGATATCCAGTGAAACTTGTCCTGTTCAATGCAGTACTCAAAGCTTTAGACAGAACAAGCAGGCAAGAGAAAGAAATCACAGGAGAATATTTCAGAAAGGAAGATATCAAAGAATCTTTACTCTCAGTAGACAAGATTCATATATATAAGAACAAAATTTTTTTCCAAAGATTCTCCTAGTACTAAAACCAAATTCAGTGATGCATCAAGATATAAAATTAACACAAAAATCAGTAATGTTCCTGTACACCAGCAATAGACCACCATCAAACAAATTGGAGAGAAAATCCTATTCACAGTGGCTTCAAGATAATATGAGATACACAGAAATTAACCCAAGCAAGCAAATTACAGGCCAGTATAGTGAAAAAGCACAATAACCTTAAAAAGGAACTCAAAATGGACATCAGAAAATGGAAAGATATCCTGTTTCTAAGTAACTGCAAATACTATTGTCAAAATTGCTATACTTCCAAGCTGATACATAGATTTAATGTAATTCAAATCAAAACACTACAACATTCCTTACAGAAATGAAGAAAAATATTCTGAAATTCATATGGAACCAGCAGTGACATAAAATGCCAAAACAATTCTGGGCAACAATAACAGAACAAGAGGCATCATAATCCCAGATTTCAACCGAATGGAAACAATCCCAGGTATATTGAGAAATCTGACCTTTGACAAAGATCATACTAGAAGAAAAAGTCTCTTTAACAAATGGTGCTGGGAAAACTAGTTATCCAACTGCAGAAAAAATAATCTAGACTCATATGTTTCACCCTGTACAAATTAAAATCAAAATCAATCAAATATAGAGGGTAAAACAGAAATACTTAATATGTTAGAAGCTGAGATGGGTAAAATTCCTGAAGACGGGCATAGGCAAGAAATTCTGAACAGAAACCCTATAATAGAAGAGATACTATCAAGTGTCAACAATTGGGATCATATCAAATTGACAAGCTTCTGCTCAGCAATGGCAATAACCAACAAAGTGAAATGCAACCTACAGAATGGAAAAAAAAATGTCGGGTATGTCTCAAAGAAGCGATTAATATCTACAATACATAAAGAAATCAAACAGTTATTTCCCAAAAAAAGATCCAGGGGATGGGTGGAGAGTTGAAGGGAAGGCAGGATAATGGGGAAAAAAAAGAATCAAGATATATTGTGTACAGATACAAATTGCCAATGAGGAATATAATCATAATGTATTCCTAAAATGTACCAATAAACTCATTTAAAAATGTGAAAGATACAATATGTAAATGAATGGACACTTCTTAGAAGTACAAATGGACAACAAATACATTTAAACACATACCATTAGAGAAATATAAACTGGAACAACACTGAGATTTCTTCTCTAGATACAAGACTACCATCAGGAAATCAAATAATAACAAATGCTGGTAAGGCTGTTATGAAAACGGAACCCTTTTTACATTGTTTCTGGATGTATAAATAAGTACAACCACTCTGGAAATTAGTTTATATGGAAATTTTTTAAAATCCATTACTTAAATTTCATTCAATCTTGCTTTCACATCTTCCCAGTAGAGTTAAAGATGTCACATTATAATGATACGTGTGTATTCAATATATTCATGTGCAGCAGCAAAGCTCATGGTAGCCAAATCTTGAAAGGGGCTTAAATGTCCATCAACAGATAAATTGATAAAGAAAATATGGTATGTATATGCAGTGTAGTACTACTCTGTCATAAAGAAGGACAAGTTTGAGTACTTTTTAAGAAATCTATACACCTTGACAAAAGTGAAATAAATCACACAAGATTAAATGCTTTATGATTTCTCTTATTTAAAGACATAAAACTTATTTACACAATATGTACAAATTAAAGAACAAAATAAATTATAGAAAATAGGAAACGGAAATTTTCTCAAATGGAAAGGGGATAGATGAAGGGGGAAGGGCATAGTAAAAGAATTAAAATGTGTCATATACATGCACCAAATCTCCATGATGAATGCAATGATTATGTACTGAGAGCATATATTAACAAAAATTTGTACAAGTGCAGCAGATGAAAACAAGATTTAAATATTTATCCACTATAAAGTTGTCTTCTTGTAAAATGTATGACTTCTAACTTATATATAAATCATTAGTTCCTGTGACATTCTTATTTTTGTGTCTAAAAGAGTGCTCTTTTTCTCTCCTGGCCTCAAATTATATACATTGAAAAGAATCAAATTTATCACAATATGTGACTATATT
>PVIC010033840.1:0-19926 GCA_004025085.1 Thryonomys swinderianus | reverse complement strand
TTTTTTTTTTTTTTTTTTTTGCTTTTGAGACAGGGTCTCACTTTGTAGTTCAGGCTGGCCCTGAGCTCACTATGGTGCCCAGGCAAGCCGCCGCGAACTCAGCAATCCTCCTGTCTCTGCCTCCCGAGTGCTGGGATTACAGGCGTGAGCCACCACGTCCGGCATTGTAGTAGACATCTCATTTTGTTGATCTACAACAGGTAGCCAAGTTGTCATTCCTCTCCGGTGTCTCTAGGAGTCATCTTTTCCTCCAGCTCAAGTTGCTGGCGTGCGGTAGACACTTGTACCCAAACCTGCCATCCTGAAGCACATGAACTGAAGCCCAGGGGCAGAGCTACATCGCCAATAACTGTGAGGCACAGCCTCCTGATACAGAAAGCCTTTCATACTTGCTGCTTGCCTAAGCCCGAGCTGCCTCCTTCCTACTGGGATTCACCCCTTAGGCTCCCTGTACTCAGGCAGAGACCAAGTCTGACCTCGCTGTCTTGGTCTCGCCCTTGTCCACCAATGTGAGTTGTTGCACAAATGGGTAGGGAGCCTTTGAGCAGCTGCCCTGCCTCTTCACCAGCTCTCAGGAGCACGCCCCCTCTGGCCACCATGTACTTACCCATTGTAGTCTTCTCATCCAGAATTTACTTTCTGCAGTTTCAGTGGTCCTGGAACCAGCTAGTCTCGTTAGAAACAGGGAAATTCCAGAAATAGTGCTTTAAATTGCAGTCTCCTGAGTGCTGCAGAACATCCTGTTTTCAATGTCATTCTTTTGCCCAGCATATCACTGTATCATCACCCTCCGATGTCATCACAATCCTGCTGCCGACCTCCTGTCACAAGGTCTCCTGTGGCCTAATCTGGTGCCTGTGTCAGTGAATTACGCAGGCATCGTGTCATTTCCCATCACACAGGAGTTTGGTGCCACAAGACAGTATGGGAGACTACACTGGCAAACATGTATTACAGCATACTGTTGGGGTGGTTCTGCTCTGTTACTGTTGTTATTAAGCCCTTACTGTGCCTCGTACTTGAAACTTTATCATAGGTACAAGAAAAAGGCACCAACCAGCTTCAGGCCCCTAGGCATCTTGGAGCACACCATCAGGATAGGGAGCTGCCACACATGTCCCACCACGCCTGCCTGCATACTTTGTGTGTTCATGTATGTGTGTATGCTGCTCTGTTGTCAACTGCTTGAGTGCAAGGCAGTATTTTCTATGTTAAATGTTGAGGTAATTGAATTTGGGGGTGGGTAGGGGCATCAAACTCGGGACCTTAGCGCTTGCAAGGCAGGTGCTAGAACCAGTGCACTAGATCCCTGGCCCTCACTAAGTAATGTTAAAGTGTTATCATTCATTCTTCACTGGCAAGTTTCTACATATTTGTATCTTACACATTTATTGTCCAATCTAAAGAGTGTTGTACTGAAAGTACCTGAGGGTTTGTGGTGTGAGATAGGAAGAGAATAGTGTTGGCAGAGTGTTGGAGCTGCATCTAACCAAGCTCGAGAGAGGATGGGAAAGAGTGGCAGGCGGCCCACAATACACTAGCAGACCTATTTCCCTTGTTTCAGGACTGGATGCTGGACATCCTGTTGGGAAGTAGCAGAACTCTAATTATGAGAACGTTGCTTTTGTTTGAAAGCGCTCCTTTTTTTCTCTCAAGTTTTTGTACATTTCTTTGTCACACACTTTCACATCTGCAGTGAGGTTCAAAACAAAGTGCCTATTTAAGCAGCAACTTACACATATAGCTTGCACACCTGTGTGAATGTAAACATCCTCCATCTTTTTTTTTTTTTTTTTTTTGAGACAGGGTCTCGCTTTGTAGTTCAGGCTGGCTGTGAGCTCACTATGTAGCCTAGGCAAACCTCAAACTCAGCAGTCCTCCTGTCTCTGCCTCCCGAGTGCTGGGATGACAGGCGTGAGCCACCATGCCTGGCACTGTGGTATGTGGTATTGATTGCTGGTGGGCGTGAGTCTGCACGCCCAGCATTGTATGTGGTTACCGGGGATCGAACTCAGGATCTTGCGCTTGCGAGACAGGTGCCGGAACCACTGAGCTAACTCTCCAGCCCAGCATCCTCCATCTTTATGCATCCTCTCCTAAGGACGTGTCACTATCAGTCCTAAGAAACACAGCATTGGTACAGTTGTGTCTTGTACATGTGCCACATGCAGATCCTCCACCTGCTTCTTCGTTTAAAGCCTTTGGTCCAGGATCCAGATCACACCCAGGATTACTTGTGTTTTGTAAGTCTCTGCCTTTTTTGTCTCTTGACTGAGAAGTTTGAAGAATCTATGCTCACTAGGGAGCATACAAGTTTGTTTCATTACTGTTTGTACCAAGTTCATTCCTGGTTAAGTGGAAACTGGTAAATATATCCTTTGAGAAGGACCTGCCTCCCTCCACGAGCATCTTGTCCCCAGAGACCACTCACTCTGCTCAGGCATCTCACTGAGTAACTTCATACATTGGTGGTGGGAAGTAGTGATTTTCTGATACAATTTTTGTCTGTGTTCATTAGCTGAAGTTCCTTAACTAATGGAAAGAACCTCCATTTTTTTTTTAATAGGCTGTATTTTTAGAGAAGTTTTAGGCTAACAATTGAGCAGAAAATAAAGAATTCCCATATATCCCCACCCCCCACTACACAGCCTCCCATAGTGGCTGGTGGTTGTCACCCCACAGGAACCTTGGGGTCTTCTGGTGCTTATCTTCTGTGGATTTGGGCAAATGTGTGCCCTTGTTTGTGCTTTAACCACCCATATAGTATTTCTAACAGGCACTTTGTAAGTTGAGATAATGATGGTTGCTTCTACACATATATACATTGTCAGGCAGTGTGCACAGTGCCCTGTAATCATCATTTTTTAATAACTCTAGGACTATGTTAGTGTTGACAGTTAAATTTATTATTTTTATGGCACTGGGGATCAAACCCCCCAGGGCTAGCTTCCTACTGAGCTATATCCCTGGCCCTTTTTTAATTTACAGTCTCACTAAGTTGCCAAGGCTGAGCATATTGTTGATTCTCCTGCTTCAGCCTCCTGAGGTGCTGGGATTATGGCACTGTGCCTGTCTATAAATAAATTTTACAGATGAGTGACTCCTTGGGGCATACAACTACTTTGAGTGAGTCAGAATTTGAGCCAGTATCTCTGCAGTGTAAAGCGATCTTCTGTGACTGAGGAGCAGATGGAGCATATGCACCATGCATTACAAGCCAGGAGTGTGCACAGAGGCAGCATGGCACCAAAATTCTCCCTAGAGCATGCTTACCCAAGATGGTAGAGAGAGGCAGTTACGTTGTGATGAATCAAACTTCTGCAGTCCCTCTGGATAGTGTGTCCATTATACAGTCTGTTATCTTTCTGTCTTAAAAACTAGGCACCTTTTTGATAAATGATACCATAGAAGTCTTTATAATGTTGAAAGCTGTGATTTCTGTGGAAGCTAGTGTCCAGCCGAGCGGAAGACAGTGTGGCCTGTCCTGCTGTGGGGCAGGGTCCTGGCTGACGAGTCCTGTCTGTCTCCTCCTAGGTCCCGCGGCAGTGCTGGTGGCCATGGTTCCCGTAGCCAGAAGGAGCTGCCCACAGAGCCCCCCTACACAGCCTATGTAGGAAACCTCCCTTTTAATACAGTTCAGGGCGACATAGACGCTATCTTTAAGGATCTCAGCATAAGGAGCGTACGGCTAGTCAGAGACAAAGACACAGACAAGTTTAAAGGTGAGTCTTGGGGATTCTTGTTACTTATCACTGTGAGGGTTGGGGGGAACTGAATAAAATCTGTTGTTGAACTAGAAGCTTCTAATCATAAAGGGTAGCTGATATAAGCGCTGTTTTTTTATTTTATTTTTTTTATTTTTGAGACAGGGTCTCGCTTTGTAGTTCAGGCTGGCCCTGAGCTCACTATGTAACCCAGGCAAGCCTGGAATTCAGCAGTCCTCCTGCCTCTGCCTCCCAAGTGCTGGGATTACCGGCATGAGCCACCACGCCTGGCACTGTGGTATATGGTGTTGATGGCTGGTGGGTGTGAGTCATCGCGCCCAGCATTGTATGTGGTCACCGGGATTGAACTCAGAGCCTTGCGCTTGTGAGGCAGGCACTGGAACCACTGAGCTAAATCTCCAGCCCCATAAGCATTGTTTTTTAACTTGTAGTTCTACCTGGAAAAGCAGCATTTTTCACATAATCTAGTTTGTAGAAATATGAGGTATATGCCAAGGTTTGTTTAGCTGATTTTCATTTATTTCCTAGCAGTCCTGCATGGACAAAGGACTTTAACTGCACGAAAGAAAGGAGATAAAACTGGAGGCTTTCAAGGCCCTTTTCACCTTGACTGATATTTTTCCTACAGTTAAAGAGCAGAGATAACCTCGTCAGTGTTGCCAGTATACAGTGGTAAACTGAGCCCATGTGCTCAGGGCAAGATTGGCTTGTGTCAGATAGTTAGTGTCTTCAGGTCGGGCTCTGCCAGGTGGTCCTTGAGCAGAGTAGCAGTAAGGAGGGTCAGATGATCATGACTTCCTTCTCCCGAATCTTGGCAGGAAGTGTGCCTAGGCTGAGTGTAAGCACACAGCTGTTACACCGTGGATCCATGAAAGCACAGGGGCCCTGCGCAAGCAGTAGAGAAAGTGTTGCTGCTTCATGTATGCAGGGAGTACACTTCTCTAGGCTGTGAAACCTGCAGCTGAGTGTTAGCCAGTGAGCAGCTGGCAAAGTCCCACCTAGTGAGCCTGTGGTGAATCTTAGAAATTCAGAGCCATGTGACAAGTGGATGACCCTGGCCCAGGTTGCGTGTATAACCTGGGTTTGGGAGTTTGTCTTGAGGTCTAGTTAGGATCCATGTGGCTGAGCTGTTGCCTCCTTGAACTTGGGAGTGGTTTTCGTTGTGCTCAACATTGAATGCACAGGATGGGGGTGAGGGGTGGGGATGAGGGGCTGCTTGACTCAGATTTAGACTTCAGGCAGCAAGAGAGGGACAGGGGTCAGTGACACATGCATGGAGCTAGGCCATTAGCAGACACCCCAGTGAGAATGCCCTTTTTGTTGAGGGTGTGTTTACATCAACTGCTGGAGTAGGAAGTCACTAGCCATCTTGAGCCTGTTCAAGGCATTCGTTCTTTTACTTTGGTACTGGGGGTTGATCCCAGAGCCTTGGCATTGGGTTACATCCCAACCAGCTCTTTTTGCTTTGTTTTGTTGTGTTGTTGTCGTTGTTTGTGTGCCAGGGATTGAACTTGGGACCTTGTATTTGCAAGGCGGGCGCCAGAACCACTGAGCTAAATCCTGGGGTAGCCCTTTTTATTTCAAGACCAGGTCTCACTAAGGTACCAAGACAAGACTTGAACTTATGCTCTCCCTGCCTTAGCCTTTGGTTTGCATTTTCTGATTGATAAAGTAAGATTCAGGGCTACGAATACCAGTCATGGTCTGTTTCCTGAGAGTGAAATACGCTCTTTTACAGTCTGCTGTCACCTAGATGCCACAAATCTGGTCGTTTTTTGTAGGTTGGTGGGACCCAGTGGATTGCAGTTGGGAACCACTTGAGGAAGCTGGGATATCCTTTCTCTTGCAGGATTCTGCTATGTAGAATTCGATGAGGTGGACTCCCTGAAGGAAGCCCTGACCTACGATGGTGCAGTAAGTACCCCCGGGGACCTCGGGTCACATGAGCAGTTGGGATTTGTTTTCTTGCTGATACTTATACTATTTTCCCCTTGCCATTAGCTGTTGGGTGATCGGTCACTTCGTGTGGACATTGCAGAAGGCAGAAAACAAGATAAAGGTGGCTTTGGATTCAGGAAAGGTGGACCAGATGACAGAGGTGATTGGTTCTTCTAAGACTGAATGTAACTTTTGTGCCCACTGTGTATGACTTCTGAGCGTCACTCGGAAGAATCTGTCTCTGAGGTTTGATAGGGTCTGGGGAGCTTTAAACTTTGTAAAAGTTCAGAAAGAATAGGTAGGCTTCTGCAAGCCTGGAGTTTTTTGTCTCTTGTCAGCCAAAGCTATCGGAATGGTTTCATTGAACTTCCATGACATGAGTTTATGTCTACCAGTAAATTTTTTCCATGTTTCCACACAAGGTAATGATACAACCTCGACTTTCTTTTTTGTGTATCCTCAGGAATGGGTGGCTCTCGAATACAGAGGTGGCTGGGATTACCAGGATGACTTCATTTCTGGTATTAGTATTTATAGTGTCACACTTCTTTTCCTAGTAGCTTTGCTGCCTGGTGCTTCTTAGGAAAAGCCAGCCCTACCTTACTACCTCTTTAGCTCCCTTCACAAATGGAACTTTCTTGAGGGTTTTTTTTGTTTTGTGTTTTGGGTTTTTTGAGACAGGGTCTTGCTTTGTCGTTCAGGCTGGCCCTGAGCTCAGACATGCAGGAAGCATCTCCCTGAGCCTAGCTGGACAGGATGGAGGCTGTGTAGTGGGTAGTCAGACCCAAGCCTTGGGCCATTCTTGTGCCTGGCCCAATAGTCTTTGTACTGCTGAGGTCTTTGCCAAGGAGAGTGGCTTAGTGTCCCTTTGTGTGTGGCACAGAGAGGCACAATTGCTTTTGGACACGGCAGTGTAGAGGCTCTGGAAACTTCAGAAACCCTGAGAGTTGTACTTCTTGATGGCTTCTTAGTTGGTGCAGGTTTTTGTGGTAATCTGTTTTTTCTCAAGGGTCTTAGAGCTTGAGTCCCTTGAAGAATGAAGTATGGTGTTCTCCGACCCCAGAGGACCAGCAGTTCTCTGCTCAGCAGCTCAGTTCACAGGCCACACCTCTCAAAATTGATTTCTCAAGTATTTCATCATCTCTACTGTTGTTTTTTAATTATGCAGGTAATGCATAATTGGTATAAATGTCTTTGTAAGCAAGGTTTGAAAGAAAGGTCTGTTTTCCTTCCCACAAACTAGGGAGCCTTGCTATATACTGTTCCTTGGTACAGGAAAGTCAGGTCCCCAGCCCCACCTAAGCAGATTTTACCTTGTCCACAGCACAGGAGAGGCTGGTGCTGCTGCTACTGTCTTTGAGCGCTGTGCAGGTGATCTCTTGAGTAAGTTCTTTTTTTGTTTTGTTTTGTTTGTTTTTTGGAGGGTTTTTTTGTTTTGTGTTTTGGGTTTTTTGAGACAGGGTCTTGCTTTATAGTTCAGGCTGGCCCCGGGCTCACTATGTAGCCCAGGCAAGCCTCAAACTCAGGCAATCCTCCTGCCTCTGCCTCCCAAGTGCTAGAATTACAAGTGTGAGTCACCACACCCAGTCTTGTGGTATGTGGTACTGATTGCTGGTGGACGTGAGTCACCACACCGGTATTGTTGTATGTGGTGACTGGGATTGAACCAGGGACCTTGCAATGGCTAGGCAGATGCCAGAACCACTGGGCTAAATCTCCAGCCCCCTTGAGTAAGTTCTTGAGAGTCCTGCCCCAATCGAAGTGAGCTTATTCATAAAAATGGAGTATCATCCAGTCCAGTAAACTGGTAATTTTATGTATAAGCTGATCTGACTGGTGTGCAACAGAGGTCCTCCTGAGTCAACCCAGGGCAGCTTTACATCCACAGGTGCACTTAAAAAAACAGAAAAACAGTACAAAAGAGGAAAGCGACTGCAAATAATCCTGAGGGGCTGGGAGTGTAGGGCCCTTGGGTGTGTGCTTAGCATGCAGGAGGCTCTGGTTTCCCTCAGCACCACAAAGGCAAGAAACTCTATTATGCTCAAGTAAACACTGCACAGAACGCTCAAGAGAGTCTTAACGAGTAGTGAGTCTTCTAGAGCTCTGCCCAAAACTTGATTAAGGGGACTTGTTAGTACCAAACCCTGCTTTTCCTTCCTGCATCATTTCCTCATGCGTTCTACAGAGGAGCTGCAGTGAGCTCCCACCTGGTATTCATATGTGCTCATTTTCTCGGCCCTGTACTCAGCTCCCATGCCTGGGCCCCTGGCCACATCAGTGTCAGGTGAGCTGATATGTTTCGTGCTAAAAGCTGGGCAGTTTAATGTCACAGGAAAGGCCAGGACTTCAGTCTGCATGTGGAGAGGTTAACTTCAGTTTAGTTTAGGAGAAATTCAGATTAAATGTTAGAGTACTAGTAACTTTTTTTTTTTTTAATGCACTGTGGTTATGAAGGCTGTAAAGGACTTTGCATTTGACTATGCATACAAGTGTATTTTTCTCAAAGTGAAGGTCCTATTGCTCTATTTCCAAAATCCCTACCACCCACAAGGAACAAACAGGGTATCTGTTGAACATGTGGTGGTCTGTTCTTAGTCAGGGTGGCTTGAGTCCTCTAAAGTTAGTTATCCTGAGCGCTGCAGCAACCAGGCCTGTGGGTCTCTGCTTACCACATTCTTGTTCTGCTTTAGTACCTAAATCTTGTTTTCCATGTGCTTGTGTTGAGAGAATGTTTAATTCTGTGTATTTAGTGTGTGTCATTGAGTCATGAACTTCAGGCTTGTAGCCAGTTGGCACACTTTGAGGTGCTACCACAGTCTGCATGATCCTGCATCAAGGGTGGGAGGTCTGGCCCCAGGGTCCCTGGGAAGACCCCATCTCTGGTGGGGCTGCTGAAGGGAAAGGCAGAAGGGCCCCACTGTCCTCCCAGGGGGAACAAGTATGTGACAACTCCAACCTTGCAGAAGTGAAACCAGCTTGATTTTGGGATTAAATATAAAGGTAAATAAATATCAATAATGAGGATCAGCTGCATGTAGAAAAGTGTATCTCAGGCTGAGGATTTATCTCAAAAATCTTGTTGGGGGGCCGGAGGGTTAGCTCAGTGGTTCCAGCACCTGCCTCGCAAGCGCAAGGACTTGAGTTTGATCCCCGGTAACCACATACAATGCTGGGCGTGGAGATACACCCACCAGCAATCAACACCGCATACCACAATGCCGGACATGGTGGCTCACGCCTGTAATCCCAGCACTCGGGAGGCAGAGACAGGAGGATTGCTGAGTTCGCGGTGGCTTGCCTGGGCACCATAGTGAGCTTAGGGCCAGCCTGAACTACAACACGAGACCCTGTCTCAAAAAAGCAAAAAAAAAAAAATCTTGTTGGTTCCTAAAATAGTTTGAGCCATGACACCATGTTTGAGTGTGTACAAACTGCTGCCAAGAGGGGGTAACTGTCTTCCAGGTTGCATCTATGATAGTTCATTGAGGTATGCTGTTAAAAAGCTGAGTAGCTCTCCCAAAAAAACTTCACCTTTCTTTTTTATTTCTTGAGGTAGTGTTTTGCTATGTAGTTCAGGCTGGTCTCGAATTTACAGCGACCCTCCTGCCTCCGCCTCTTGCTTGCTGGTATGCAAGCTTGCTGGCCTGCACCACCATGCCTCCTGAAAAATCCTTCCTTTTTTTTTTTTTTTTTTTTTTTTTTTTTTTTTTTTTTTTTTTTTTTTTTTTTTTTTTTTTTTTTTTTTTTTTTTTTTTGAGACAGGGTCTTGCTTTGTAGTTCAGGCTGGCCCTGAGCTCATATGTAGTCCAGGCAAGCCTCGAACTCAGCAATCCTCCTGCCTCTGCCTCCTGAGTGCTGGGATTACAGACTTGAGCCACCACGCCTGGCACTGTGGTAGGCGTGTGTCACTACGCCCCAGCATTGTATGTGGTTACCGGGGATCGAACTCAGGACCTTGTGCTTGCGAGGCAGGCTCTGGAACCACTGAGCTAACCCTCCGGCCCCTGAAAAATCCTTCCTTTGATGCCAGGTTAAGAATCCCAACATTGCCTGTGATTTTATGTTTACAGACACTTACAAATTTCGGTTTGTCTTTCTAAATAGCTGTGGATTATGAGATTGAAGCCTGATATTAGAATTTCTGTTTGAAGCCATATTAGATAGAGAATAGTCTCATTTTTCCACTTTTCCTGCAAGCTGAGGACTTAAACAGCCCATTGTATTCTCTGCTGTTACTCTGTATCTTTTCTATCTACCTAAAAAAAAAAAAAAATCTATGTTACTCTGGTTTCTCTTCAGATCATATAAATCTTTTGCCTTTTACTAAAGATTTCTGTGGAGGGGAATAATTCTGAGTCTTAGCCCAATTTTTTGAGGCCTTGCTTTAGCAGGGCTAATAAAACTTGGGGGAAAAAAAAAATCTAGGAGCTTTTGTTGTATTGATATCAGTGTTCGAATTTGTGACCTTGTGCTTGTGAGGTAGGTGCCAGAACCACTGAGCTAAATCTCCAGCCCCAATGGATATTTTAATCACACAGCAGATTTTCCCTTGGGTGTGTTTTGTTTTGTTTTGTTTTTTGAGATAGGGTCTCACTTTGTAGTTCAGGCTAGCTCTGAGCTCACTCTGGAGCCCAGGCAAGCCTCGAACTCTGCAATCCTCCTGTCTCTGCCTCCCCAGTGCTGGGATTACAGGTGTGAGCCACCACGCCCGGCCTTGGATGTGTTTTTATAAAGTTGTTGGGTTTTGTTTTGTTTTGTTTTTTAAGTTTTAGTGTTTTGAGACAGGGTCTCACTTTGTAAGTTCAGGCTGGCCCTGAACTCACTGTGTAGCCCATACTAGCTTTGAACTCACAGCAATCCTGCCTCTGCCTCCCAAGTGCTAGGATTACAGGTGTGGGCCACCACACCCAGCATTGTGATATGTGGTATCGGGGATCGAACTTGGGACCTTGGGTTTGCCAGGCAGGTGCAGGAACCACTGAGCTGAGTCCCCGGCCCTGGATGTGTTTTCAGTATACTTTATTTTGGAAAACCTTCAAGTGCTGGGCAGGCTGAAGAATTAAAACTCCTGGAACCAGTTCACAGAACACTAACTGGCTTTGAGGCAGTTGGGTGAAGAGAATTCAGCAGCCTCTCTCTCCTTTAGGTTACAGGGATGACTTCCTAGGAGGCCGAGGAGGCAGCCGCCCAGGGGACCGGCGAGCAGGCCCTCCCATGGGGAGTCGCTTCCGAGATGGCCCCCCACTGCGCGGCTCCAACATGGACTTCCGAGAACCCACAGAAGGTAGGACTTGCTGACTGCCCCGTGAACGACCTCTTCCCACTGTGCCGTGGTTGCCTTGGGTCACCTTCATCTCAAGTAGGATGTCTGCGGCAGAGCCCAGGTGCCTGCACTGTTCACCTGAGAGAATGAGCTAGGCCAGCGACGGCAAACCTTTCAGAGCTTTCCCTGACAAGGGACCACCGCGGTCCGTGTGCCATAGGTTTGCCACCACTGGGCTAGGCTGTTGATCACCGTCTTCCGTCTGCTGATTACCTGAGTGTGGGTGGAAGCTATTCTGTGTCAACGGAGTTTTTCTCTCTGCAGAGGAAAGAGCACAGAGACCACGGCTTCAGCTCAAACCTCGGACAGTGGCCACACCCCTCAACCAAGTAGCCAACCCCAATTCCGCCATCTTCGGGGGAGCCAGGCCCAGAGAGGAAGTCGTTAACAAGGAGCAAGAATGAGCACGCGTGGGGAGTGGGGTGTGGGGAGTTGGAGCAAGACCACAGCCTGAGGGCCCTGGACCGGCCGCCCCGCAGTTACTATTCCTGCGCCTGACACTGTCCTTCCTTACAGTGGAAACACAGAGCTTGTGAATGCATGTCAGCTGTTAACAAGTGGTTTTTAGTACATCCTTGGCTTTGCTATATCTATCTAGTGCCCGTTTTGTGCTTTTTATTTTTTCCTTCTCCTTTGTCCTCATTTTCCTCTGTCCTTCCTCCCCCTTGCTCCCATGTCTTTGCACTGTGCAGTGTCTGGAGGAGTGAGGGCCGCCATGTGGAGGAGGCAGGCCCAGGTGCTGCTTGGTTTTGGTTCTTCTCCTTTGCCTTCTCTTTATTTTCAACATGGGCCAGTCTTGATTTCCTCAGTGCTTCTCTTCTGACCCGCATGCTGAGTTCTGTGTTGCTGTGGCTTCCGGGGAAAAAGCAGCTGCTGGCAAGTCGGCCAGCGCCTTAGGTGTAACCAACCAGCTGTGATCAGCATGCAGAATTGGAAGCACCTTGTATTGAAAACAGTGAAAGATTCCTATTGACCCTTGCAGCTTCCTCCCACTCTTGTGGTCCTGCTCCTAGGGTATCCTGTTGCCATCAGCTGTCCCTGGGGACTGGACAGGCAGAGTAGGCACAGGGTCCTGGAGAAGAGTGATAGGTGTGTTGGTGGTGCTCCTCACCTCCTAACCAAGGGCCCTGTGCATTCATACAGCTTGCTGTGCTCTCCCTAGACCAGGACGTGCCCTGCTCCAGAGGCCTTGGGGGCTCCCCCATTCTGAGTATTGTGGCTGCCCAGTAGCTCATGTCATTTCCACGGGGCTTGGGTGCTGTGGGGCTGGGTAGTGGTGGTGCTGCACTGGGCTGACAGTGATGCGGACATGGCCTTCCCCACATCCCTGTTGTCTGTCAGGTGTCTCCCTCTTGCATCTGTTCTCCCAAAAGTAGCCCGAGACGGCTTCCCACTGCCCCCTGAACCCATAGCAGAAATGGCCTCAAAACTGGCACTTTATTTTCCATGAGGATTGAAGTTTGCCCATGCTGAGCTGTCCAGACACTGACTGCAGAGGACCATAGACGTTCAAGCTGACCACCTCGTCCCTGGGATGGTCTTGCTCACGTGCAGTGGTTGGTGCTCACCTGGGAAGGTGTTGGGCAGCAACTTGGGCTCAGATGCCTGTGTGTGAAGAGATGGAAAATCCTTTAGTGCCTGAGTCACAGTCTGTCCCAGTGGGAGCTGCTGGAGCCCCAGGCAAGGGAGACCCGATGGCTGGAAGGCCAAGGGGACACCAGCGTAGTTGTTTGGCTCAAAGCTGGCCAGCTGTTGTTCTTAGTCCCTCTGATTTGTCTCTGTTGCAAGGTCTCAGCAACTTACAGGACTCGCACTTCTCCCCTCTGCTTATCATCTCTGCTTCTGAGATAAGAACCATTTGTGTAACACCAACACCTAACTTAAGAGAGACATGCATTATGTGGTTGTAACAAACCCGATGCTTTGAGACGACCCACACACATCCTCAATGCAGAAAGATCAAGAGCAAAACTAGTCCATCCAAGCCTCTGGGCACCCAGCTGGCTGCCAGATTCGAGGGTGGAATTCCAAACACTCAGTACATTCAGCTGTATGACAGAAAGTAAATCTATGGATATGGTATTTTGTGAATGATCTTTTAAATAAAAGAAAAACCTTACGTAATATTTAATGTCCATCTTGATTTCTGAGTTGTTTAGGAGCTCGTGAGATTCAGTTTTAAAATTGGAAAGCCCTCCCTGAATTCAGAAGAGTATACTGTGATACGAGATCTAGGTTTGGTGATTTTTTTTTTGAGACAGGGTCTCGCTTTGTAGTTCAGGCTGGCCCTGAGCTCACTATGGTGCCCAGGCAGGCTTCGAACTCAGCGATCTTCCTGTCTCTGCCTCCCGAGTGCTGGGATTACAGGCGTGAGCCACCACGCCTGGCACTGTGGTATGCGGCTATTGATTGTTGGGTGTGAGTCTTCACGCCCAACATTGTATGTGGTTACCGGGGATCGAACTCAGGACCTTGCGCTTGCGAGGCAGGTGCTGGAACCACTGAGCTAACCCTCTGGCCCAAGGTTTGGTGATATTTTTAAAAGCTAGAAATAGGATACCAGTGTTTTTCTTTTTTCTTTCACTTCCTAAAAATGTACTTTTCCCCAACCAGATAGAAACCTCCCAGTGGTAGTTTTGGTTAGGTAAAGAAAACAGACATGTGCATGGGCAGGGCGTGCAGATCACTGCGTGCTCGATGCCTCTGTCAGCAGTCGAGGTGCAGGGTCTCGAGGCATGCCTGGGAGACTGGGCTGCGTGCAGTGGGGTTCACCCGGATAGGGACTGGTCAGTGAGGAGCTCAGAGGCTGGCCCAGCAGAGGAAAGAGGAGGGTGCAGAAGGGCAGGACCTAGAGTTCCAACCCTGCCACCAGGAGGAAAGGAAGTGTGGACCTGGCATTGGTGGTGAGGTGCCCAGAGTGGCTATGTCCCCGTACAGGGAGGGCAGAAGCCCTGAGGCATCAGGGTGATCCTGGAGATAAAACTGCCTGCTCAGGGGTGAGGAGTGGAGTTTGGGACTATAGACGTTCTCTAGGGCTGATGGCAGAGGTGTGAGCCTGTCCGGGTGTTTCATAGGCTCCGCAGGTCCTCTAGTGCCAGGGGTGCGGCTCGTGTGAGTATAAAGTGCAGCTGCTACAGCTGCGTCCCTGCTGCCTCTGAATCAAGTGCAGGGAGGCTGTGTCCCCAGAGAAGCCCCTGGGCTGGAATGGCCTGTTCTTGTGCTTGGCACCAATGCTGTTTCCCTGCTGTCTGAACAACCATGAGGATGTGCAGTTAATGGTGCCAAGTAAGGTCCTCTGAAGCAGGTGTTGAGGTTCCTAAAGAATGCCCCATCCATTGTCTTCTTGGTGTCTGGCCCTGGTGACTCACTTGGGCAGCACATTGTGTGTTGTAGACTCAAAGGCAGAGATGTCCAGGTGTTTCTCGGGGTGGAGAGGAACAGGGAGTTTTGCTAGTGTCCATTATCCCCTTTGTAGCACCCAGAACCGACCTGGTTCTTGGCCAGGTTGACTGCTTAGCAGGGGTGAAATCTGACCACGAAGCACAGTTAACTGACAGAGGCCCTGAATTTGCCTGGCATGAACCAGACATGTCTGAGGAGCTTGTACTTCCTTTGGTGTTTTTCACCACTGTTCAACAAAGTCGAGGTGTTCTGGGTGTTTGAGATGGCTGCACTTTGCAGTTCAAGCTGGGCTCAGACTTGCAGCCCTCCTACCTCAGCCTCCTGAGTGCTGCGTCACAGGCATCTCCATGTCTGGCTCAGTGTCTTAAGTGGCACCAAGATCCCTTGCAAATGGATAGGAGTCTTTGTCATAATATGTATTAAATTTTTGAAATTAATAGCTGGCTATAGTGAAAACCCTGTAATCCAGCACTGCAGGAGCATGAGGCAAGTTCAAGCACAGTCCTCTTCAGTTTTGTAACATTGGGTGTTACCTCTCAAAGTGGGTGTAATATGAAGGCCCTGGGTGCATTAACCAACACCACCAAAAAAACTACAGCCATGCTCGTTAGTTTAAAAATGTACTTTTTCAGAAAATGATACTGGTAAGTGACAACAACTCAGCCTCTCCAAGATTGGGGATACATAAAAATTACCACTTAAGGAAGAAAAAAAATAGATCCCCAGGAACCAGGAATGGATCTGACAGAAAAATTAAAGAAAAGTTGAAGAGACAGTACAATGTAGAGAAGAAACCATCTGCACTTCCCTCCTGGCTCCCAGTTTGTGGCTTATGAGAAAGGAAGACCACACCTACAAAGACAGAAGTGAAAGATGGGGACTCCAGGGTTCCATAAGGAGAAAGCCTGTGGCAGAACAATAGCAGTTGCTATGATCTGCAAAGAGAGTGAGATTCTGGTCCTACAGGAGTCCTTCAACCCATGTTTGCTGGGGAGTGACTTGAAGTAGGTGTCCTATCCCTGGAAGGAGTGACTGGATGATGTTCTAGGGAAGGGCTGATAGTTTGCATCTGGGACTCAGCCACTGCAGGGTGGCTGTACTTCAGGGCTGTCACTGCCACGGTCCCACAGTGACTGGCTGACAGCCATGGTATGGTCAGGGAATGATTCGAGCCAAAGAGTATAATCCCTAACCCCATGACCAGAGGCATAATGTGCTCTGGATTTGGAAGCTGCAACACTGGTACCTTCCCCTACTCCTGCCCACTAGTGCCTGCATCCAGTGCAGTCTTGGGGTCTGGCTGCTTGCTGAAAAATTTTCTCTTGGCATTCTTCCATTGCCAACCCCTTGCATCAGTGATGGCAAACCTTTATCGGCCAAATGTTCAACCTGGAACCCAAAAACAGTTTACTGGAGAGTGCCAACACTGCAAATAACCCTGAATGCTGAGGTTTTACTTCAGAAAAAATAATTTATCCAGTGTTTGGCTGCTAAGCTGACTTGGCTTGCGTGCCAGCCGAGAGGGTTCTGCATGCCTGCTATGGCATAGGTTCACAACCACTGCCTCGTACCTTTAATAATATAACCATAAAGCTTTTATTAGCCTTTAACTCTGTAAGATTACTATTCAGTTATTTTTCTTTCATTAGGAGAGATACAGCTGTTGTATTTAGTACATAGCAGTAGGTTAATACCCAGTTTTTCTTGAAAGATACTACTGTGGGTGATTTGCTTTATATTACCTGTGTCACATAATTACTGCTATTAATGGATTTTATCTGTAAGTCAACATCCAGATTACCTTTGTTTTTTGTTGTTGTTTGGGGTTTTGGGGGAGGGGTTGTTTCTGTTTTTGTTTTTTTCTGGGAATCAAATTCAGGACCTTGGGCATGCTAGGTAGGTGGCAGAGCTACTGAGCTAAATCCAACCCCAGATTACCTTTTTAACATTAACAAGATTAAAGCATATTTTCAGAGAACTCAGAGGCACTTACAACACACACTCTTCTAAATTAACTGAGATCTACTTCAATTAGGCCATCAGATCTCCGGACTGAGGCAAAGGACTATGGCTAGCCAAACCTAAAGTACAACACTGAAAAATACCTAAAGAAATCTCTGTGTTAACAACAAAGTCTTCACACAAGTGTCCACAAATCTCAGCATAAGACAAAACAAGGGAGGCATGAGAAAATGAGCTGACAGAATCTCTTCCAAAACTCCTAACTCTCCAAAACCAATCCAGGGACCCTTCAAGGAGAACAGCATGAGCCACACTTTCAAATTACTGGAAAGGGTCGGGCGTGGTGGCTCACGCCTGTCATCCCAGCACTCGGGAGGCAGAGGCAGGAGGATTGCTGAGTTCGAGGCTTGCCCGGGCTCCATAGTGAGCTCAGGGCCAGCCTGAACTACAAAGTGAGACCCTGTCTCAAAAAAGCAAAAAAAAAAAAAAAAAAAAGAGGTATTGAGTGGGGTCATGAAAGATGGTACTAAACAAACAGAAGTCGTAATGAGAGCAATCCAGGAACTTTCAGAAAACAAATCAAAAGCTAGCTAAATCAAAAGCTAGCTGAGCTAAACAAAATGATACAAAACACGAATGACCAGTTCAGCAAAGAATTAAGGTTTCTTTAGAGACGGGTTTGGTACTGCATACTTGTAATCCAGCATTTCAGAGGGTGAGGCAGGAGTTTGAGTTTGAGACCAGTCAGTGTCACATAATGATTTCAAAGCCAGCCTGAACTACATAGTAAAATGCTATCTAAAAATAATAACTTTTTTAAAAGACCATGGAAAGGTTTCAGTTAAAATCCACAATATTGGGCTGGAGGGTTAGCTCAGTGGTTCTGGCGCCTGACTCGCAAGCGCAAGGTCCTGAGTTCAATCCCCGGTAACCATATATAATGCTGGGTGTGGAGACACGCCTACCAACAATCAACACCGCAGACCACAATGCCGGATGTGGTGGCTCATGCCTGTCATCCCAGCACTCGGGAGGCAGAGACAGGAGGATTGCTGAGTTTGAGGCTAGCCTGGGCTACATAGTGAGCTCAGGGCCAGCCTGAACTATACAACGCACGCGAGACCCTGTCTCAAAAAGCAAAAAAAAAAAAAAAAAAAAATTCCACAATATTAAAATTTATATTGAGCACTATGCTGACCTTCCTCATGCTAGTCCACCTTGCTTTTCTAGCATGTACTTTATCTTGCTTTTATCTTTCACTCAGCTCAAGCCACTCTGCAGAGCCAATTTCTCTGGACTTTTCAAATAAACTTTAGCATTGCTTTCTGCTCGTTTTGTTCAATTCTTTATTAAGATGAAAACTTAAAATCTAATTCCAGAAAGAAAGCGATGCAAAGTCCTATGACATTTATTTGGCAAGACTTCTTAAACTTTTTTTTTTTTTTTTTTTTTGCGATACTGGGAATCAGCAAATTGCAGAGACTGGTGAGTTATTCGGGTTCGGATGTTCCCCAGGAGAAGGTGCTAGGCCACTAGCCATTTTAGAAAAGTGCCAGCCAAGCTGGGAACTCGAGAGCGCTGTGGGCTGACTCCATTAGCATAAGGTGGAACAGTTAAAGCGAGCAGGAGATCAAGGAGCCTAGTTTAATCTGGCAGGAAGCACTTTAGTGTTACAGGCTGAACAAATATGGTTTGACCCTCACAGCCAGAAATCAATCCGAGCTTCAGAACTAAAGGTGTAGGCGTGCTGGGATTTTCCACTACCCACTTATAAATCTAAATTTATAAGTTCTTGGGATTAATCAACATGAATCTGGGATCCATCTGCTCAGTTTGTCTACCAGTGACAGCAGAGACATAATGTTTACATAGAAGTAAACATTTTTCTTCTCTTTTTTCTTACTCTTTTGTTTTCTTTTTGGTTCTTGTTTTTAAATGAGTGTGAACATTGTTTCTAGGTTTTTATGTGTGTTTCTAGTTTTTTGTTTTTCTGTTCTTATTTTTATTTCTTCCTTCTGTCTTTTCCTCTTGTCTACTTCACCAGTTTCCTAAAGTTTGCATAATCTTTCTTTGTCTTCAGCCTTCCTTCTAATCTCTTCCTTTTCTTCTATTTCTCTATTTCTTCCTTCTAACCCCTTTTAAATTTTCTCCCTCAGGGTAAAATCTCAGTCCTGAGTACCTATTTACTGTATACAATTTTCTGGATTGTTTTAGATTTTGTTATATAACCATAAAATCTAGTTCATATGGTTAAAAGTGTCAATAGTTACTACAGTTTCATTTTCTAGACATGTTTGATGCTATTCTTACTGCTGATCATACTGCTTTAGCCAAGGTGACATAATTGTTCTGATCAGTTGTCCTAACAGTTTTGTCAAGACTGAGATCACCCGAGGGTCATAAATAACACTATAGGCCAGGACCAGAGAACTACGGGTAAGGCCAGATAGGCAGCAGTCTCACCACTTACAAATTGTAGAGGTAGGATTTTTTTTTTTTTTTTTTGAGACAGGGTCTTGATTTGTAGTTCAGGCTGGCCCTCAGCTCACTATGTAGCCCAGGCAAGCCTCGAACTCAGCAATCCTCCTGTCTCTGCCTCCCAAGTGCTGGGATTACAGGCGTGAGCCACCATGCCCAGCACTGTGGTATGTGGTATTGATGGCTAGTGGGCATGAGTCTACACGCCCAGCATTGTATGTGGTTACCGGGGATTGAACTCAGGGACTTGTGCTTGCAGGAACCACTGAGCTAACCCTCCGGCCTGTAGAGGTAGGATTTTTGCAACAGACTCAAAATCATAACCACATCTACATCTGGAAGACATCTCTAAGAATTAGTCATTCCTAAGGTTTCTAAATACTAGTAATAAAGCTACTTGCCAGGCCGGAGATTTAGCTTAGTGGTTCCAGCACCTGCCCAGCCAGAGCAAGGTCCCTGCTTCCATCCCCGGTAACCACGTACAACATACTGGCCATAGTGACTCAGGCCCACCAGCAATAAGGATCACATACCACAATGCTGGGCGTGGTGGCTCATGCCTGTCATCCCAGCACTCAGGAGGTAAAGGCAGGAGGATTGCTGAATTCAAAGCTTGCCTGGGCTACATAGCAAGCTCAGGGCCAGCCTGAAATAGAAAGGGAGACATTGTTTCAAAAAGAGACTACAGGGGCCGGAGGGTTAGCTCAGTGGTTCCGGCGCCTGCCTCGCAAGCGCAAGGTCCTGAGTTCAATCCCCGGAAACCACATACAATGCTGGGCGTGGAGACTCACACCCACCAGCAATCAACACCGCATACCACAATGCCGGGCGTGGTGGCTCACGCCTATAATCCCAGCACTCGGGAGGCAGGGACAGGAGGATTGCTGAGTTCGCGGTGGCTTGCCTGGGCTCCATAGTGAGCTCAGGGCCAGCCTGAACTACAAAGTGAGACCCTGTCTCCAAAAAAAAAAAGAGACTACAAAAACACCCCCAACCCAATAACTGCTAGATGATACAAAGAAGAATACCATAAGACTGGTCAGTCATTAAAAAAACAGGAGGTAACACAAATGACATTTTTTTTTTTTTTTTTTTTTT
>PVIC010033839.1:0-15961 GCA_004025085.1 Thryonomys swinderianus | reverse complement strand
AACTTGGTAGCACCACACCTGCCTGGCAAGCACAAGGTGTTTAGTTCAATCCTTATTACCAAAAAAAAAAAATTAAAACAAACTTCTCAACCTTGAAGGTAAAGAGATCATGCAGTGAAGTGCTTCAAAATCTAAAAGAAAACAGCATCCAACCCAGACTGTTATATCCTGCAAAATTACTTTTCAAAATTAATTTTTAAAAGAAAAGCTGGGTATGGTGGTGCACACCTGCAATCTCAGCCCTTGAATGGCTGAAGCAGGAAGATACCACAGGTTTGAGGTCACCCTGGGCTAAATAATGAGTTCAAGGATGGGAGATTTAGCTCAGTGGTTCCAGCACCTACCTAGCAAGCACAAAATCCCTGGTTTGATCCCTGGTAACCACATACAACAATACTGGGCGTGATGACTCACGCCCACCAGCAATCAGTACCACACACCACAATCCTGAGCATGGTAGTTCCCACCTGTAATCCCAGCAATCAGGAGGCAGAAGCAGGAGGATTGCTGAGTTTGATGTTTACCTGGGCTATACAGTAAACTCAGGACGAGCCCGAACTACAAAGCGAGACCCCACCTCAAAATAATAACAATAATAATAATAATAAGGAGTTCAAAACCAGCCTGGAGTATACAGCAAGACCCTGTCTAAAAAAAAAAAAAGTGGTGGAAAAATAAGACACTTCCATTATAAAGAAAACCTAAAGAAATTCATGATCACCAAACCAATACTCAAAAAAATCTCTAGAAGCCAGCATGGTGGCTCAAGCCTGTAATCCCAGCACTCAGGAGGCAGAGGCAGGAGGATTGCTGAGTTGAGGCTTGCCTGGGCTACATAGTGAGCTCAGGGCCAGCCTGAACTACAAAGTGAGACCTTGTCTCAAAAAAAAAAAAACTCAAGGATATCCTAGAAGACAATGAAGTTAACAGTGCCAAAAGCACCCCCCCCAAAAAAATACATCAGGTAGCTCTAGGAATTAAATTGAAGGAAAAAAAGAAACAGGAAATTAATACAATGACAGGAATAAATCAGTATCTATCAATTATAACCATCGATGTAAATGGACTGAACTTGCCAATCAAAAGATGCAGATAATGGTTGGAGATTTAACTCAGTGGTTCCAGTGTCTGCCTAGCAAGCACAAGGTCCCTGGTCCAATCCCTGGTAAACACATACAACAATACCAGGTATGGTGACTCACGCCCATGGGCAATCAATACCACTACCACAAATACAGGGCATGGTGGTCCATGCCTGTAATTCCAGCACTTGGGAGGCAGAGCTAGGATTGCTGAGTTCAACGCTCACCTGAGCTACATAGTGAGCTCGGGGTCAGCCTGAACTAGAAAGTGAGACCATGTAACCAAAAAAAAAAAGGATACAGGCTAGCAGAAAGGATCAAAAATCAAAATCTAATGATATGCTATATTCAAGAGACATTTTTTTTTTGAGACAGGGTCTCGCTTTGTAGTTCAGGCTGGCCCTGAGCTCACTAATGTGGCCCAGGCAAGCCTCGAACTAAGCAATCTTCCTGCCTCTGCCTCCCAAGTGCTGGGATTACAGGCGTGAGCCACCACACCCTGCATTGTGGTATGTGGTACTGATTGCTGGTGGGCGTGAGTCACCATGCCTGGTAATGTTGTATGTGGTTACTGGGATCGAACCAGGTACACCTTGTGCTTGCTAGGCAGGTGCTGGAACCACTGAGCTAAATCTCTGGCACTCAAGAGACATTTTTAACACAAAAAAATTTATAGACCAAAAATCATACATTGGAAAACAAAATTTCACGCAATAGGAATCTGAAAACAAGCAGCAGTCACTATCTTATTTTCAAACAAAGTGAATTTCAAACCAAAGCAGATCAAAAGAGACAAAGAAGGATGTATATATTAGGTAAAAGAACTATTCAAAAGAACTATTCAACAAGAGATAATAATTATAAACACATATACACCACAGTGTACCCAACTTCATAAAACAAACATTAATGGCATAAAAGATCAGATAAACATCAATGCAATTATAGTAAGGGAATCTCAATGCCCCACTGTCACAAACAGACCAACTACACACAAAAAAATCAACAAAGAAATATCAGAGTTGAACCAAACCTTTGAACATATGGAGTAATAAATAGATATACACAAAATGTTGCACCCAACAACAAAATACACATTCTTTTCAGCCACATATGATATTTTCTCCAAATAGACCACATACTAGCTAATAAAACATGCCTAGGTAAATAGAAAAGAAATGAAATTTTATAATGTATATAATCACATCATGATGCAATGGAACTAAAATCAATAGCAAAAGAAACCATGCAAACATATGGAAATGAAATATACTCTTAATCAGTAGGTCACAGAAGAAATTAAGAAAGAAATAACACATTTCCTAGAATTAAATGATAACGCCAGTACAAATCCAAAACTTATGGACACAGTGAAGGTAGTTTTATGAGTTTTACTCAGAGCTTATATAAGAGGAAATGTTAAAGATCAGAGCAGAAAGTAATGAAATGGAGACAAAAAAAAAATTCAAGGCCAGAGATTTAGCTCAGTGGTTCCAGCACCTGCCTACCAAGCACAAGGTCCTAAGTTCGATCCCCAGTAACCACATACAATAATGCCAAGTGTGGTGGCTCATTCCAGTAATCCATCATTCAAAAGGCCAAGGCAGGAAGATTGCTATAAGTTTGAGGCTTGCCTGGGTGAGCTCAGGAGCAGCCTGAACTGCAAAGCAAGACCCTGTCTCAAAAGAGAGAGAGAGACAGACAGGGAGAGAGAGAGAGAGAGAGAGAGAGAGAACTACCACTAGATTCACAGCAAAATTCTGTAAGAACTTCAGGGAAGCTCCACCCTACTACTTCTTACATTTTTTTAATGTAATGAAGAAAGAGTACTTTCAAAATCATTCTTGTATCGTCCTGATCCTGAACCAGACAAGGGTCCAACCAAAAAAGACGATAAGTCAATTTCTCTAATGAACATAGACACAAAATCCTTAACAAGGATACTGACAAACAGAATACAATAAATAAATCATTTAAAAGATCGTATAATGTGACCAAGTAAACTTCATCCCAGGGATGCAAGGATAGTTCAACATACGCAAGTCAATAAATGTTAATTCATCACAAAGCCTTTGACAAAATCCAATATCCATTCACGATTTTTTTAAAACCCTAAAAAAAAAAAAGGTATAAGAGGTCTTATCTCAAAAGGATGAAAACGTTTATGACCAACATATGAGCAATATCATATTAAATGGAAAAAAACTGAAAGCCTTTTTCTAAAATCAGGAACAACACAATGATGCCCATTATCACCACTCTTGCTCAACATAGCCCTCAAAAAATAAACCAAAGCAATCAGCCATGAGAGAAATAAAAAGAATACATACAGGAAATGACAAAGTCAAACTATCCTTATTTGCAGATAACATGACCCTTAACTTCCAATACCCAAAAAACTTCACCAAGACTCCTAAAATTGATAACCAAATTCAACAGTGTAGCAGATACAAAATAAACATACAAAAATCAATAGCATTCCTATATACTAATAATGAACTCACTGAAAAGAAATTAGGAAAACAATATCATGCACAATAGCATCAAAAAAATTAATTCTTGGGTATTAACTTAAATAAGGAAGTAAAAGACCTCTACTATGAAAATTACATCACTCTAAAAAAGGAAATTGAAGAAGACATCAGAAAATGGAAAGATATCTCATTCCTAGATAGACAGGATCAACATTATTAAGATGGCTACAGAGGTGGAATCGAGAGACCCAGAATAGCAAAGCAATCCTGGCTAACAAAAGCAAAGCTGATGTAATCACAATCCCAGACTTAACGTTATACTATAAACTTATAATGGTAAAACAATATAGTACTGGCACAAAAATAGGTATGTGGATCAATGGAACAGAATGGAAGAAGCAGAAATAACCCCAGACACATTCAGCCACCTGATCTTTAACAAAGGAGAAAAAATACACACTGTAGGAAAGCTAGCTATAGATAAATGGTGCTGGGAAAATTAGATATCCACATTCAAAAAATTGAATCTAGACCCACAAATCTCACCATGTACTAAACTAAAATCAAAATAGATCAGGGCCAGAGATTTAGCTCACTGGTTCCAGCTCCTGCCTAGCAGTACAAAGTCCTGAGTTCAATCCCCATAACTACATATAACAATACCGGGCATGGTGACCCTCATCCATAAGCAATCAATACCACATACCACAGTGCCGGGTGTGGTGGCTCAAACCTGTTATCCCAGCACTCGGGAGGCAGAGACAGGAGGATTGCTGAGTTCGAGGCTTGCCTGGGCTACATAGTGAGCTCAGGGCCAGGATGAACTACAAAATGAGACCCTGTCTCAAAAATAAATAAATTTTAAAAATCTTTTGATTCTTGTACTCTGAGCAACTACTTTGAAGATAATGGTATACATATATACATGTGTATACATACATGTATGCATGCATGCAGAGTGGAAACTATATATTAAAGAATTATTAAGGGTTCATTTTGCCTATGTAATACTCTTAAAATATATTTAAATGAAATTAGACATAACAGAGGAAGAAAGTTGTGAAAGGCTGTAAGACATACATATACACATTTATATTTGCATAATTTAAATGTATATTTTTATTTATATATGTATAATTTATTTAGAAGTAAACTATACTTCTACATATAACATTGAAAGATTATTTTCATGACATTGTAAAACATCAATATACTAGCCAGGCATAGTGGCTCATACCTGTAATCCCAGCACTCAAGAGGCAGAGGCAGGAAGATTGCTGTGAGTTCAAGGCTAGCCTGCACTACATAGTGAGTTCAGGGTCAGCCTGAGCTCCAAAGCGAGACCCTCTCTCAAAAAAAAAAAAAAAAGCCAGGCTTGGTGGCTCATGCCTGTAATCCCAGCACTCAGGACACAGAGGCAGGAGGATTGCTTTGAGTTTGAGGCTGGCCTATGTAAGTGAGCTCAGGGTCAGTCTGAACTACAAAGCGAGACCCTGTCTCAAAAAGCTGAAGAAAAAAAGAAAGAAAGAAAGAAAGAAATCAAAATACCTTATACGTATGATTACAAATATGTCTGAAGATTGTGATGTTCTAAACAACCCTACAGCCACAGTGTGCAAAAAAACAACTTCCCCAGGCTAGAGCTTCCTTATGAAATAAGCACCTTTCTTTATATTTCCATAGCAGTGTGTTCCTGAATTCTACAGTTTGGATCTCCAAGAAAGAACAGAGGATAAAAGTCAGGTGACATATAAAAACACTAAGAAAAAGGTAGGTTGATTTAGATTCATGCAGCAGCACAGAGCCACATCATCAATCTAAACCTAGCCATTCCTTTCTCTTCTTTTCTTTTCTTTCTTTATTTTTTCTGGTAGCAGAAATCAAACTTCCTTGCCAGGAAGGCATCACTGAGCTACATCCCTAGCAGCCATTCATTTTTCAATAACTGAAAATCAAGTGTGTTTTATCAGAGGAAAAGGACCTTTTGCAGTCATCTACTGAACAGGCTCCTTGTACCCACCATACATTGTTGCTGGTGCAGTCACTTATGGTAAATTATTCTATCTCTGCAACATGTTATTTGGAGGCAAATTGGCACTATTCACAAGGAACTCTGGGTTTAATTAGCATCTAAAAATTGAAATGCCCGTAATTGTGTATGGCCAGAAGCATTACCCATGGTTCACTTGCATGCTATTCCTATTGTCCCTAAGATATGAGGCCACTGAATGAAAACCATTTTATACAACATGATGTTGCACACTAAACAGAGGGCAAAGATCATTCAGAGCTGATGAAACTTGGCACTGAGGATTTTTTGGGTCAAGATGAACCACTAGACAGTTTAACACCCTTTCGTCTCATGCCCAGTGAATCTCCCTGTTGAGTTTACCTCTGCCCAAGCTCTTACCGCTGGAGCTGTCTGGCTGAGTTATCTCGGTCCTAGGAGGCTATTAACAGTCTCATACTCCAGAGGTTCAAAGGGATCATGGGTTAGCCATCAGGCCAATTCCATTTCAAATATAAAACTACTTTGGTCAGACTGTTCAAACTGACACTTTCTCCCTTAATATATACCAGTAGCACAAAAGCTGAAGCTCCTTCCATCTTCAGATTTTGAAATTTACTGTCCTTTATTGGAACATATTTTCATTAAGTCTTTCTCAGGCTCATTGGCTGCTTCTATTGAAAAATATTATTTTCCATTACTATATATTTGGGATACACAACAAATACATCCATCTTGCGGTGAAAAATACTCTTGGTTTCCCCTTTTTACTCTCTTTTTTCCATTACAAATAAAATAGTTACTCAAACCTTAACCTGGAGAAATTTAGTAACTGTCTAGCGTTGTCATTCTGCAAATGTGTGTCATACAGTAAAAACTGAATTAAGGCTCTATAGGGGGAAAATGTGTGCTTCAAAGGAAAACTACCCATTGTCTACTCGTAAACAGAATTAAGATTCTATGGGGTTTATTTTACATCCCTGTAAATTGTAGATAACAGATAACAATGCAAAATAATTCTTGTCTATAGAAATGCAAATTCTAAGAGTAAACTAGCTTCTCTCCTCTCTTGTGGAGAAACCAGAATTTTCTTTTAAGCCAGTTAAACATTTACTTGATTCCCTCACTGACTGTTGAGTCAAATAAAATCTTTAACAACTATTCATTATATTTGTGTGGGACTTATGACTTTACTTCTTTTTAATTATCACTTAATAACTTCAAATTAGAAAAAAAATTAGCCCAACAAGGGTACTGATCAGAGATATTATAAAAATGAGGTAAAGAAAAAGATATATTCAGCAAGAAAAGATCAAGACCCATATTCTCTCATGTTCCTCTAAGCATCAGCATGTTATAATTTCAGAGGAATGAAAATGAAAGTTATTCAATAATTTTCTCTAAAAGTGACATCACTCTTACATTTACTGTATATCGGAAAATCTTGACAGAAAGGATAAAAAGATGGTTGTTGCTATTTCAAACCTTAATTTTTTTTTCCCGGTACTGGTGGAAGCAGTACCACTTGAGCTAAATCCCCCACCAAACCTTATCAAAGCAGAAATGCACTGAAGTTAAGCAGATAAGGAAGAGTTTATTCAACATGTTGCGTAAGGAAAAGAAACCAGTCTTAACATCACCCAACCACTGAGTGGGACAATTTTAAAAACTGAGGTGGGAGATGATAACACAAGGCCATTTGTGCCAAGCTCAGAAGAAAAGTACATTTTCTCTTACATTTACAAGAGGAGTAGTCTAAACTCGAGGCAAGACTAACTGAAACTAGACTCCTATCTTCCAATAATGACATTTCTTCTTCTGAGACACGGTCTCTCTATGTAGTTCAGGCTGACTCTGAACTCCTTTGTAGCCCAGGTAGCCTTGAACTCCCAGTAATCCTCCTGCTTCGGCCTCCCAAATCTGTGATTACAAGAATGTACCACCACACCCAGCTATCCTATAGTTGCATTTCATATGATGGCTTCCAGGTCCTTAAGAGGGACAGGTCTTGGTTCTGGCAAGGGGCTGAGTGATTTACATCTCCATAGGGAAGAAAAAGAATTTATAATTATAATTTCTCTTAATGTAAATGCTCTAAGAAAAGGGATGGCCAAGTCCTGGAATCCAGAAGAAGCCTATGTAAAATTAAATCTATGGGGAACATAAGGCTATGTTGGTCAATATTCATATCACCATTTTCATAATAATTTTTACTTTCCTAAAACTTTTAGTTAACAAAGTCTTTCCCACATTATTATATCATTTTAATGTCCACAAGCACCAATATTCATTTTATAGATGAGTTAGCAAAAAGAAAGTTCAAATCACTGGACTTATAAGAAATAGCTAAGACTTAAACCCAGTTCTTAAGAGTCACTGTCAATATTTAAACCCAGTTCTCTGACTTTCGGTGCAGCACATTTAAAAGGCCATTACACGCGGCTGACACACCCCAACTCTGCAGTGCTGAACCCAAAAGCTGACTGGAATTCCCCAAATCTCACCCCAGTTATAAATAAAATGTTTGAGTTTAACAGAAAACTGTGATTGTGGTATAAAATGAGTTGTGCCAGGTCTGATACAGGACACACATGGGAATTTATTTCAGTGACAACAGAAATTAAAATTGAAGCAATGGCAAAAATTTACAGGCAAAAGCTTTAACTGAGAAGCAAGAAAATAGGGAAGGGGCTTCAGCTTGAGCAGCTGAAGAGGACACAGATCTAACAGAAATCAGACTAGCTCAGTAACAAAAAGGCATGGCTTTGCTGGGGTGGCTTGCAGCATGTTTGAGGGAATCTCCTCCTGTGTAAAATATGGGTGAGCAGCCATTCTCACCCTAGGAGCTATCCAGGTGTCCGCCTGCTGTTACAGTGCACCTGGCTCTTGCAGTGAAAGTAGGTGCAAAGGGGCGGGCAGGTTCTACAATTTGTTAGCAAGGGAAAAAGAGAGATGTCTCCACCTTTGGTGAATAACCAAGGCCTGAGAATCTATACCTTGTGTCTCATGAAGGTTATCTGCCCTATTTCTCTGGTGAGTTACTTTTCAAGGAAATGAAGGGCTGGGAATTCAGCTCAGTGCTTCTGGCACCTACCTTGCAAGGGCAAGGTCCCAAGTTCAATCTCCAGTACCGAAGAAAAACAAAAAACAAGAACAAAGAAAATAAAACCGCCCAGGAAATAAGAGTGAAGTCTCTATGTTTTAAGCACACAATTTCTTTTTTTTTTTTTTTTTTTTTTTTTTTGAGACAGGGTCTTGCTTTGTAGTTCAGGCTGGCCCTGAGCTCACTATGTAGCCCAGGCAAGCCTCAAACTCAGCAATCCTGTCTCTGCCTCCCGAGTGCTGGGATTACAGGCATGAGCCACCATGCCCAGCACTGACACACAATGTAATTTCTATTTTTTGATTATCCTGTGATTGTTGAACTGAGTCTTTTACAGTTGTAAAAGACCAAAAGGTAGCCACTCAAAATATGAAAAAAATTGATTGTTAAAAAAAAAAAAAAAGGAAACAAAGCTTGTGTATATAGGGGTGGGGAGTTGTAGGGTGGGTAGGGGAAGGAGAAAAACGAGAATTAAGTTATGTCATATACTGATACAATTCTCAATGTGGAGTGTAATTGTGATGTGTATATATAATATACCAATAAATTAAATTACATTTTTTTTTAAAAAGATGTAAGTCCTAATTCCGGAAATATGTCAGCATGACATGGCTAGAGAAGAGTCTTTGCAGAAATGATCAAGTTAAGGATCTTGAGATAGAAAAATGGGCCCTCACTGCAATCATGTGTACCCTTATAAAAGGGAAGCTGGGAGAGACTCAATGCACTGGAAAGAGAAAGTGATATAAAGATAGGCAGGAAAATATTTGAAGATGCTGGCCTTAAGCACTGGAGGGATGCAGCCAGAAGCCAAGGAATGCCAGCATCTACCAGAAGCCAGAAGAGACAAAAAATTATTTTCCCCTGGGACTCTGGGACTCCAGAGTCCACGCATTCCTGCTGATACCTCGATCCTGATCTAGAACACTAATTTCTGATTTATGGGCTCCCCAACTATAAGAGGACTAATTTCTGTTGTTTTAAGTTATCAGCATTGTGTAATTTGTTACAGGACCCCAGGAAACAAATACAAACATTGGTACCAAAAAGTAAGTATTGGGCCAGAGATTTAGCTCAGTGGTTCTGGTGCCTGCCTCGCAAGCGCAATGGTCCTGAGTTCAATCCCAGTAACCACATACAATGCTGGGCGTGGTGACTCATGCACACCAGCCATCAATACCACATACCACAGTGCCAGGTGTGGTGGCTCACACCTGTCATCCCAGCACTTGGGAGGCAGAGACAGGAGGATTGCTGAGTTCGAGGCTTGCCTGGGCTACATAGTGAGCTCAGGCTACATAGGCCAGCCTGAACTACAAAGCAAGACACTGTCTCAAAAAAAAAAGTAAGTGTTGGGCCAGGGATTTAACTCAGTGGTTCCATTTCCTGCCTCACAGGTGCAATGTCATGAGTTTGATCCACAGTACCAAAGAAAAAAAGAGAGAGGGAGAGAGAGAAGCAGTTGTTACTAGAACAGATACCTAAAAATGCAGAGTGTGGCTTTGGAATTTGGTGATGGACAGAAGTTGAAAGAATTCTGAGGCACATGATAGTGTAGGTATTGCTTTATACAGACTGTTGGAAGAAATATGGACATTATAGGCACTTCTGGTAAAAGTAGGTACAAAGTGAATGAATGTAAACAGCAAAAGTATTTCTCAGAGGGCTCAGAAGATCACAAATATATTTAAAGGAACTGGAAGAAATGTGACCCTTATTGTATACTGAGAGAGCCTTTTTAATTATGACCCACCATTGTGTAGAGAGCAGCAATTATAAATAGTAAACTTTAGCTAAAGATATTCCTAAGCAGTGTTGAAGATGGAAACTTGTTTCTCTTTGCCACTCACAATGAACTCCTAGAGGAAAGGGAAAAGCAAAAAGGAACTAGGATGTGATGATTTGAGAAATTCTCGACTTATCCAGATTCCAAAGGGGGTAAATCAGTAGCAGGATGTGTGCTCTGGACAGGTCAAGTGTGTGGCTGGAAAACCCCTTATCGACACTAAGTAGATTAAGCACGATGAAAGGGAAACACAGTTGGGAGACTGTTGGAGCAACTTATGTGAGAAATGATGGTGCTTTTCCTAGAAAGTGTATGTGGTGGTCCACTTTGACACGTGATGAAAAGTAGTTGAAGACAGAAATGAAAATGTTTACTGACCAACTGATCACATATAAGTTATGAGAGAAAAGTTGAGGTGATGCCAAAGGTGCTGGGTCTGGGTAACTGCAGGGACAGAGCTGACACTTCCTGAGATAGATTTTCAGGGAAAAACCAAGGGCTCAGCTATTCTCATGAAGTATACATGTTTTATTATTTTAAGCTGGACATTTTAAAAAGTAATTTAATATAGTAGTCCAGATATTTATATCTAGATCCATAAAACAGCTATGAATTTAAGGTCGCTGACATGGACTACCTATAGCTCTGAGGCTGACGGAGTTCATCAAGGGAGGGGCTGTATAAACAAAGGAAAAGAGGTGCAAAAATTCAGTCATGGGAACCTCTAAAGTTAAAAAGTCTGGAAGAATAGTGCTATGGGAACACAAAAATGTTCCCCAAAGGCCCATAGGTTAAAGAGCAGAGATTGTGGAAGGTCACTGACTCAGTGGGGAACTAACTTCATCCATGGATCAATCTGTTGATGAGTTCACAGTTGAATGTGCTGTTAGGAGGTGGAGGCTGGTTGTGGAGGTGGTCATTGGAATAACTCCTAGGGCCCCCACCTCTTTCTCTGACTCTCTTCCTCTTCCCCTTCCTTTCCTTTCCCTTCTATCATGGCTTGTGTTTAGAAGTTCCCCAAAACTTCATGCAGACACTGGAGGGGGCTTTCTAGAGTTGGCTGGATCTAGAGTGTGCGGTGCTGGGATCAAGCTTGTGTGACTACTAAATCAGCCAAATGATTGGTCTTACACAGCTCTGGCTAGGATTAGGGTGTGAGTGCTACACCTGCCCTAGGTTGGGTAGCCTGCATAAAATATCATAAAATATAAGGGATAGAATAAGGACTAAGTGCTCTCACCTGCCTTCTTACTGTGGACTATTTCTCCTCTGCAATGCCTCTCTGCCTTGGAGCCAGCCAACTATGGATGGAAACTATGAATCAAAATAAGTCTCTTCTTTATGTTGCACACATCAAGCATTTTGTCTCAGCAATAGAAAAGGAACTAAAAGAAGGACCAGTAAAGAAGACTGAGGAATGTGGTAGGAGAAAAATCAGGAGAGTGTGGGCTGTTGTTAAAGTTGAAAAGAAGTGATCAAAAATGTCAAATATTGGGCCAGAGATTTAGCTCAGTGGTTCTGGTGCCTGCCTCACAAGCTCAAGGTCCTGAGTTTGATCCTGGTAACCACATGCAATGCTGGGCGTGGAGACTCACACCCACCAGCAATCAGTACCACATACCACAATGCCAGGCATGGTGGCTCACGCCTGTAATCCCAGCACTTGGGAGGCAGAGACAGGATTGCTGAGTTCAAGGCTTGCCTGGGCTACATAGTGAGCTCAGGGCCAGCCTGAACTACAAAGTGAGACCCTGTCTCCAAAAAATTAAATAAATAAAAAAGTCAAATATTCGTACCTTTAGGATATACTCGTAAGTGAAATAAACAGGTCACATGTGTGTAAATATCGTATCTGTTCTCTGGTATGAGAAACTTAAGATGTTAATGAGTTCTAGAATGTACAATGGACATTGTGAAATAGAAAATATTCAAAGGGAAATGTGGTGGAGGAGTGAGTGATGAGGGGTAAAGAAAAATGTAATGGTAACAAAAAAAGAGAAGACAGGGTAGGCCAGCCTGGGCTACATAGTAAGTTTAAGGCCAGCCTGAACTACATAGCAAGACTGACTCAAGACAAAAAAACAAAAAAGAAGAAGAAAGAAATATTTAAGGAGGTGGAAATACTAATTACCCTGGCTTGATCATTATACCTTGCACCCATGTATCAAATTATCACTATATCTTCTATAAATACATTATGCGTAAATTAAAAATAAATTTTCTAAAAATCAGTCCTGAAAGGACTTACCTTGAAACAAACATGATTTGGGGATGCAAACTTAAAATCATATGCTCTATTTAAAAATATCACTTTTTAGGGCCGGAGATTTAGCTCAGTGGTTCCGGCGCCTGCCTCGCAAGCGCAAGGTCCTGAGTTCAATCCCGGTGACCACATAGAATGCTGGGCGTGGTGGCTCATGCCTGTAATCCCAGCACTCGGGAGGCAGAGGCAGGAGGATTGCTGAGTTCAAGGCTTGCCTGGGCTCCATAGTGAGCTCAGGGTCAGCCTGAACTACAAAGTGAGACCCTGTCTCAAAAAAAAAAATAATATCACTTTTTAAAAGAATAAAATGGTACAGCACACAGAACTCATGCCCACCTAGGAAGAATTAAAGAGAACACAAGCAGTGGGCTTCCAGTGGGGTTCTTAGCGTCTCTGAAGTAGAGTAATGGCATTCAAATCCTTAAAGAAAGGAGAGGAAATATTCTATACTACCGAAAGCCAGAGTTGAGACCGTTTAGATCTCCCTTCTGCATGTCAAGGAATTTTTGCTAAGCTAACTTGGAAATAAATCTCAATGGATTAGGATTGCAGCTCTGTATAATAAAAGAAATGGACCTGGAGGAGATTCAATCAAAGAAGTAAATTTCAAAATCAAAAGTATGATTTTGTGCAAGAACATCAGGAATTCAGTCAGCATCTGATGCTCTTAATAGCTATCCCCCAAAACTTGCATCCTCATCCCTTTGGTGCCCTTGTCTGAGAAAGGTCAAGGGACACACCCCCCACAGTTGGCTCTTCCGTGAAGTGGTCAGAGCTGGGCCTGCCAGCCAGGGATGAACACAGCTCAGATCCAACAAGCTGCAAGCTTGCTAACCCACACCTGAGAGCCCAGACAGGTTCAAAACAACCAGCTAATTAAACCTGGAGCACTACACTATCATCATCCGAGATTCATGGGTATCCAACAAGCAGAAGAACTAGCAACACAGCGTTCGGCAACAGCTGTCACCTGCTATAATGTTCTTTAATTATCTTAAAATCTGTAAGAACTGACAAATGGGTGACAAAATGCAATTTTCTGTGTCAGGAAGCGAGAGACAAGCCTGCGTTGCTTTGATGAGAGGAAATACTGTAAAATCATCTCTCTCAGCTCTCCTTATTGGAGAGGGGGGACTGTTGTCACTCAATTCTGGCCCGTAAACATACTCATTACGGGACTCCTGGAGGGACACATTTCCTCCTTTATAAAGATTGAGTGAGAAGGGGAAGAATGGGCTCTTGGCTTGTCTCCACAGCCTTGGCCCCTGTTTCAAATCTACCCCTCAGCCCTCACACACCACGAACCTTCCACAGAGGTGCTCTCTGGTGGGAGGCGCAGGGGGACTGTTAACAAAGACCCACTGCGTTGGCTGGAATCACGTCGTGGCTTTCGCCATGGACTCCTCCAAGGGCTCGTCTAAGTTGTGACCTCACTCCTCCAGGCTGCTGTGATGTTTACAACCTCTGTAAGGCTTTCCATTGGTCAGTAATTCCTGTCGGTCACTACATTCTACTGAATGTGCATGACAACATCCTTCCTTCCTTCAGGGCAAGCTTACTTCTAGTGTTTGCACAGTTTGCCAGGTTTTATGGGTCAAAAATGTTCACCCGAACACACAATAAATTGCAGAAAGAAAGGTCACTGGGTAGTAAATGGCTTTCGACCACATTAGCTCGGAAACTAAATCCTCTGAAAGGCGTGGTAGAGAACACATAAGCAAACAGCATTGTACCACTCATGGTCCCAGGACACAACAAAGAGAAAAATATGGGCTTGTGGCCAGTGACTGAGAGCACAAGATAGCCCTCAGAGCCTGAGGAAAACATATATAATACTGGCTAGGACAGATCATTCTATATCATGGAAACGTGTGTGTGTGTGTGTGTGTGTGTGTGTGTGTGTGTGTGTGTGTGAGAGAGAGAGAGAGAGAGAGAGAAATAGCATAATCAATCAGCATGCTATGAAGTTGCTGACAATCTAAAAGCGTCACACATAATTCTCAAGACAAACACATTTGCAACTGGCTCTTACCAGGTGTATGAACACCAATGTATATAACAATAGCTACAGTTTTGAGCCATCATTAATAGAAATTTCATATTAAAATTTAAATCAGAGGGCTGGGGATTTAGCTCAGGTGGTACCATGCCTACCTTGGACACAGAAGGGCTCCAGTTCCATCCCCAGGACTGCAAAAAGAAAAAATTAAATTAGAATGATAATAGGGACTCTAACGAATATTTCTGCCTATTCATCATAGTATAACCTTTAAAGTTTCTATTTGTTATGCTTGTACACAACCAGCATGTATGCATTACTGTAACATACATTAACAGTTAAATTAGTCTATCTGTGTGCTCTGTAAGATGTAAGCTCTGTGGAGTGGAAGGTGGCTAGGAAATTATCAGTGGCTGCAATACACTTTGTAAGTATTCAGCTAGTTTTTCTACAATGTGAACTTTAACTTGTCAACCCGCTGACTACTAAGCTTTGCTGAAGCTCCAGGACCATGCTCACGGCATCCTCATCCCTGCCCTTTGTTTCTTTTCTAGGCAGTGTATCTCCTGGCTCTTCCACCACCATCTTCCAGACAAGCTGCAATTTTCTAAACTCAAGCAGTTTCTTGGGCTTCCTCAATTCAGTACCCCTATTTTTTTCATCTCCTGGGCAACTATTAGGCAAAAGTCACATAGATAAAGCCCTTGTGCACTTGGCAGTAAATATCAAGACTCTGATCTCTCCTTTTTTACGTCTGCAGCAGTGGGATCTGCCTCTGAGTCCCCATAGCACACAGAACCCATATAAAATGGAGTCACTCCTATGCCCTTGTAATCACAATTAATCTTTTCAAGTTTCATTTTTAAGCCTTTTATACAAGACTGTAAATTTCTTTTTTTTTCTTTTTTTTGAGACAGGGTCTCACTTTGCAGTTTGGGCTGGCCCTGAGCTCACTATGTAGCCCAGCCAAGTCTTGAAGTCAGCCATCCTCCTGCCTCTGCCTCCCTAGTGCTGGGATTACAGGCATGAGCCACCACGCCCAACACTGTGATATGTGGTACTGATTGCTGGTGGGCGTGAGTCACCATGCCCAGTATTGTTGCATGTGGTTAGCAGGGATCGAACCAGGGACCTTGCACTTGCTAGGCAGGCGCCAGAACCACTGAGCTAAATCTCCAGCCCAAAACTGTAAATTTCTTAAAAGCATTAGTATCCTCATTTGTGAGTGAGAGTTGTTATTTTTAAT